>PVJS01013586.1:0-41825 GCA_004027185.1 Glis glis | reverse complement strand
GGTACCGCAAAAAAAAAAAAAAAAAAGATTTGAAATTCCTCACTCTAGACTACTAGAATAATATATTTGTATACTTTTTACCCGATGTTTAAAATTCTATTTTTCTCAAACCTCTACTGAGGGACAATTTACTATTAACAATTTTTTGCCACCTAAAATAATAGTATATGAGCTAACTTGAATATATTCTTATTAATTTACTCTTATTTCCAAAGGGAGATATATTCAGTTACAGAAGTCATGGGTACATTTAAAAAGAAATACAACCCATGTGCAGTGACACATACCTGTAATCCCAATATAGGAGGACTACAGTTTCAAAGCCAGCCTCAGCAAATTAGCAAAACCCTCTGTAACTCAGTGAGACCCTGTTTCAAAATAATAAATAAATAAATAGGGTTGGAGTTACAGCTCAGTGGTAGAATGCCCCTGGGTTCAACTTCCAGTATGCCCCAACAAATAAAATAAAAATTTTAAAAATGATTTTATTTGCAAATATACATGTAAGATAAAATGTACCATTTTAACCATTTTAGGTGGCATTAAATACTTTCATATTGGTATGCAAAAATGTCATTTTAATGTTAATAGGCAGTAGCCTATATAATTCAAAAATCCAAATATTCTAAATGATATCAACTTTAAAAAAAGATTATCCCAACTCTATCCTCAACCAACCAATCTTCCTCTCTAGTGGGAAATATCTAGTATCATCAGCTTCTGATATAAATTTCCAGAACTATTTTCCACACGTGTAAGAGTATTTTAACATGCATATATTTTTATTTTTTCCCATAGAAATCATAAGATGTTTAGACATTGTGTGATACCTTAATTTTCTACTTAATAGAAAATACTGGAAATAACTTTGTTCCTAAAGAACTTTCTCATTTTATTTTTATATTTTTACAGCTTCTCAGTAATATATTGTGTGGATTTATATCACTTCCAGTCTTTTGCTATCACAAACAGTACTGCTCTAAATGATTATGTACATGGTTGTTTTTCTTCTATGTATCACAGGAGAAATGGAATTGCTATATATAATGATGTGCCATTTTGTAATTTGGGTAGATTTTGTAAAATTGCCCCGCATAGAGCCTGTTCCATTTATACCATTATCCTCCATCATGTGACTTTCTAAACTTAATGATATTGTACTTAAAAGCTGTCATGCTTCACATTTCCACAGGGCTACTTGTGTAAGTATCCTTTCCCCACACTGCAACCCAAAAGTAGTTTGCAATCACTCTTTTCTCATTTTTCTCATTCTGCTGGATATAAAGTGATATCTGGATTACTTCCAAGTTACATTTTTCATACTACTAGAAAAATGCAGCGTTGTTTCCTGTGCATATCATTCATGTGCTCTTCTGTAAATCATATATCAATATTCTTTGCCTATTGTGTTGGCTTTTCTTATTTTGTAACTACTCTTTGTATATGATGCAGACTAGCCTTCTTTCTTTTCAAATGCACTGTAAATGTTTTCCTCAGCTAAAATTTGATTTTAGGTTAGTTTTGCTATTATATTTTAGTTGCATAAAGCAAAATACATCTTTTTTTTGTATTGGGATTAGGTCTTTAGTCTTTTCTATAAATCTTCTATGGGTATTTAGTTCTCTGGAAGAAGTTGGGTAGTTTCTGTGGATTTTAAAGACAACAGGTTCGTCTTTCTAAATCATTTAATTATTCTCATTTTAATTAACTTTTGAGTGTAGAAATTTCAGCTTTTTTTTTTTGGTACTGGGGGTTGAACCCAGGGGCATTCTATTTCCCAGCTACACCCCCAGCCCTATTTTTTATTCTTTATTTTAAAACAGGGTCTCACTAAGTTGCAGAGGGCCTCACTAAGTAGCTGAGGCTGGCCATGAACCTGCGATCCTCCTGTCTCAGCCTCCCAAGTACTGAGATTACAAGTGTGTGCCACCACTCCTGGCTTGAAATTTCAGCTTTTGCAATTAGGGAACATTTTATCTTTTATATGAAATGCGAGGATGACATCATACGTTTATACTACTAATTCTGAAAATGTGATTTCCCAAATAAGAGATGTCAATAAACAAAGTGCAACTTCCTTTAAGACTTAATAGATTAAAAGAAAAAGGTATCTCAAAATGCCAAAAATGGTAAAGGAATACAGCTGTTTTTTTTTAATCTTTCTAATACTAAATTAGCCACCAGTCCTTTGAGTAATTTCTTGCTTTCTTCCATGTTTTACTGGACAGTTCCCACAAATTATTAGAAGATTATTTAGAAATTAAAGCTTTAATTTATATTATTGTTCAGCTCACATGATATTTAGATGCCCCTTGTTCTTTACACGTTACAGTATTAAAAAGCATCTTAGTCGATTCAGGTTTCAAGAGCAAAATGTCAGAGACTTTGTGATTTCTAAATAACGGAAGTTTATTTCTTACAGTTCTGGAGGCTGGGAAGTCTAAGATCGAGGTGCCAGCAAGTTTGGTGTCTAGTGAGCACCCCCTTTCTCATAGCAGCTGTCTTCTTATTGTAACCTCACATGATGGTAGGAGAAGGGAGTCTCTGAGGTCTCTTTTATAAAAGGAACTAATCCCATTTGCAAGAACTCTTCCCACAGGACCTAATCACTCCAAAGACCTGATCAGTTCCTAACACCTCGCCTTAGGGGCTAAGATTTTGAAATATGAATGCGGAGGGGGGGCTGAGCATAAACATTCAGTCCATTGCAGATAGACTTCAAAGGTAGGGAAGACATTTGAGTCATGGAAGCCATAGGGCCTAGCAGTTAGAAATGCATATTCTATTTTTTCTAGAAAAGTTTCATACCACCAAGAATCTCAAATGTATTAGGATTATATTATCCTACCCCTGCTTTCTGTTCCTGACATATGAGAACCCCAAGGGTTTAGCAAAAGCCTTCTGATAAAGATATTCATAAAGTCATTGGAAGTAAAGTAAATTGGAAGAAAAAGCAATAATTCCCCCACCCTACCACTAGCGAATAAACCAAATGTGTGTCTCACATGTGTGTGTATGAACACCAAAAGAATTGGGAAGGAAAGAAGTAGAAAGAAACTGAGAAAACCCGATCAGTGTTTCAAAATTATTCTCAATCACTTACTAACAGATCAAAACAAAACTTTCTAAATAAGTACATCATCCTTTGCCTCTAGTGCATATAGATAGACCTTAAAAGCATTTTTCTGAATTTGGTTTCTGGTTAAAACAACAACAACAACAAAAACCTGACTTTCAGAAACTTTAGCTTGGCATAATCCATCCATCCTTTCCCTGTTCAGTAGAGTTACTTTTACACTATCCAGAACAATTGTAAGTCTTCTGTCAAGATTAATCATGGAAATATAAACTTTATCTGAATTAAATTATGTTCTTTAAAAGCAAAAAGAAAGAAGAAAGAAAGAAAGAAAGAAAGAAAGAAAGAGAAAGAAAGAAAGAAAGAAAGAAAGAAAGAAAGAAAGAAAGAAAGAAAAAGAGAAATTCATGTTCTCAAGTTGGATTGTCTAGTTTAAAATACAGTACCATTGATGGCTATATAAAATTGAGCACATTACTTAATTTTTCATTGCTTCTTGTAATGGTTTGGATTTAGCGTGTCCCCCAGCCCTCACAGAAATATAGTGGCAATGTTGGAAGCAGGGCTTGGTTGTTATCTCAGGAGTGGATAAATCCATTTTAATGAATATATATCTGGGTGGTGGCCCAGGCTAGTAGGCTGTAGCTGGAGAAGGTGGGTCCCTGGGGCTACAACCTTGGGGATTATATACAGTTCCTCCTTCCCTTGCTCTCTTTCTTGCATCCGGCCTCCATGATGTGAGGAGCTTTGTACTCTCCCTCTTCTGCTTCCTGCCACCATACCCTGAGATCTGCGGTCACTGGCCTCACCTGGACTAAACCCAAAATCTCTAAACCATGAGCAAATAAATCTCCCTTCCTCTAGTTGTATGGTCAGTTCTTGGATTACAGCTGTGAAAATTCTGACTAATACACTTCTGTTCTCTCATCTGTAAAATGAGGATAATATTACATATCTGAAGTGCTTGGAGCCTATTTCACTCAGCATTCCTACTGCTATGACCCAGAATGATGACCTGATGACCACACCTTAGAGGAAGAAAGATATGCTTACAAATATGCTTACAGTTCTGTAGATTTCAGGGTTTTAGTTCATGTTAGGCCAGGTGAAGTGTGCAGAGCTCAGCGCATGATGGTGAGAAGCAGAGGGAGAAGAGTGCAAGGGCTCTGCTCTAACATCTCGGAGGCCAGAAGTGGAGAGCACCAGTGAGAGGAGGGTTCATGGACGTATCTGTAGTCTCCAAGGCCACACTCCTAGTGACTTACCTTCTTCAGTCACACCTCACCTACCTAGGTTACACCCTATAATCCTTTACAATGGATTTATCCACTGATAAGATTAGAAGCCTTCATGATTTAATCATATCACCTCTGAACATCAGTACATGAGCCCTTCAGCGGTGTTCTATATCCAAACCCTAACAGGGCCAGACATGTTTCTTTCAGATTTTAGATGTTTTTCACATTTTGAAATATTTAAATATACCTAGTGAGATATCTTGGGGATGGGCTATGAGTCTACACATGTAATTCATTTACTTTTCATATATACCTTATAGTTTGAAGGTAATCTTATACAATGTTTTTAGTGCATCTGCATTTTGACTGCAAACCATCACCTGGGGTCATGTGGAATTTTCCACTTGTTGTGTTATGTTTGTGCTCAAAAACTTTTGAATTTTAGAGCATTTTATATTTCAGTGTTTTGAGATGATGGGTGCTCAAACTGTAACTGTACTTGCTTCATAAATTAATCTAGCTTTTAGGACTATAGAAGGAACTAAAATGAGATAATTTGAGCTATTCATATCAAATATGAAAGTCAGAATAGTATCTGAAATGGATTGAAATAAGTAGAAAGACACATGGCACATAATCAACACACAGAAACCATACTTATAATAATTACAGATGTCCATCAACTTATGATAGGGCTATATTCCAATAAACACAAAGTAAGTTGAAAATATCATATATCAAAAGTGCATTTAGTATACCAGGTCTACCAAACATCAAAGCTTAGCAATACCATACATCTTTGAGAATGGGTTATTTACACCTGTGATCACGTGCCTGACCTGAAGCTGCAGCTGAATCCCAGTGTCCAGCTTCTCAGAGAGTATCATACTGAAATTTGCTAGCCCAAGAAATGATTGAAATTCAAAATTTGAAGTATGTATTCTATTTGATTGCATATTTCTTCTACACCATTGTCAAGTTGAACAATGGTGAGTTGGACCACTGTAAGTCAGGGACAGTCTGTATTTGAGAATCAAGAAATACAAATCAAGTTGGACAAATTTATTTCAAAAGCAAGTATATTTATAGCATAATTCATATTTGGAACTTATAAACCTGTTCTAAACATTTTTTGAAAATAAGTTCTCATTTATAGTTTATAAAAGAAAATAAAAATTATAAAATCATCCAAAGAGGAAAAATTCATGCTTTTTTAACATTAGGATTTATTTATTCAACCAATGTTTATTGAGCACTTACTATATGACGGTGCTCTAAGTACTGGGGATATAATAGTAAATGAAAGAGATGAAATCCATACCCTCTTAAGGGTGTGTATATTGTGCAGGACAGTGATAGTGGAGGCTATGAATCTGAAAGACAAATCCTAATAACCCTGTGAGAAATGGATTGAAAGAGGAAGCAACGGGAGTGGTAGAAATCATTCAGGAAGCTGGTCCTCTTTTGAGATGTGAAGAAACAGGTACTTATACTCATGGGTGACAGAGAGACCCACAGAAATTGTATTTGTATTTGTATATAAATTGTACACAAATTTGATTACTAAATTTTTTTTTTTTTTGCGGTACCGGGGATTGAACCCAGGGGCGTTCTACCTCCGCGCTACACCCCCGGCCCTATTTTTTATACTTTATTTTGAAACCGGGTCTCACGAAGTTGCGGAGGGCCTCACTAGGTAGAGAGAGAGAGAGAGAGAGAGAGAGAGAAAGAGATAGAGAGAGCTGAGGCTGGCCGTGAACCCGGATCCTCCGGTCTCCACCTCCCAAAGTACTGGGATTACAAGCGTGCGCCACCACGCCCGGCGATTACTAAATTTTTGTAAAAAAAAGTCATTTCACTGTACTATGGGAATTTTCTATTTTAAAATTAATCCTCTTGAACTATTACTGCAAATAATTCTCTTAATTTTGTTTCCTTAAAGCATGATAAGCTTATATCATTTAAGAAAAGCTGAGAGTACATAAGTCATTGTGTTCCATAGAGAGACATTTAAAATAATATAATATTCATGAGCAATAAGTTAAATCTAAGGCCAATTTTTACAGATTAGAGGTGGCCCTTATGTGATCAGAAATTCAAAAGCTAAGGAGTTAAATTGATGACAAGATTCTTCAGGTTCTGTATAGGTACACTGCATACCAATATGCAATGTAGGTGCCTAATAGTTATAAATAGAGAGGAAAGACAGTTACAGGAATCAGGGGTGAGCTACAAAGTAGCCAACACAGGCTAGAGGTGGCAGGGGGGTGACAAGCACCCCACCTGTCTCTCAAGCTACGACAAGCTACAGTGACTCCCACCAGCCGCGCACTCCAGGTTCCTGCCAGCAACCCAGCTCTGTGCCCTGGTGTGGTCCTGTGCCAGGAAAGCAGGCCCCAGTGCTGCCATGTCTGTATGGCTGCATTTCTAAGTTATCTGTGCTGAACAAAGAACCTCATCCCATCCTGTGGTCCACAGACCACTTCTTTAGCTGGACTTGAGGAATCGAGTTTTATTGTTTAAACTATAGTAGAAACAATAAACCTAGAGAGGGAAGGAAGATCTGAAGAGAGGGAGATTGACATTTATTGAATAACTTTTCTGTGGTCTATGTAATTATCAATGTAATGTGTGTTTTCTTACTCAGCCATCATATCTCTATCAGAAAGATAAACTGAGGTGCGTAGAAGGTAATTGTGATTTTCCCTGTAGGAACCGCAGTTCCTACAGGGAAAATCAGTGTTGCAATCCATTCCTATATGACAAGAAGGACCATTCTGTTTTGTTGTGTTCCCCTGAGGAAAAAAAAAATTTGCTCAAGAGAAATTGAATGGAGAGAACATCGTAAAATTTTATTACTATAATAAAAGCCTATAGAATCATAGGTTTATGAAATAGAAATGAAAAACTCTTTAAAGCAACAATAGCAGAGCAGACAATGGTAGCATTAATGCCATTGAACGTGGCGCTCCCAGCCATGGGGTAGATTGGTGGCAACCATGGTGGGAGGTAGAGAAAATTGCTACCAGGATATCCAGGGAGCAATACCAGTGGGTTTCTGAAATGTAGGACAGAGATCTGGGTTAAAGATGTGGATTCAGAAGGTTTTACCCTGAATATGGGAGCTAAAGCCAAGAGTGTAAAACTTGGGTTAAAATAAGAAATAAAGTGTAGAGAAGTTGGACGAGAGCCGGGCGTGGTGGCGCACGCTTGTAATCCCAGTACTTTGGGAGGCGGAGACCGGAGGATCCGGGTTCGCGGCCAACCTCAGCACGCATGCGCGGGCGCGCGCGCATGATTTTTCTCTCTCTCTCTTCTCTCTCTCTCTCTGTCTCTCTCTCTCTGTCTCTCTCTCTCTCTCTACCTAGTGAGGCCCTCTGCAACTTCGTGAGACCCGGTTTCAAAAATAAAGCATAAAAAAAAATAGGGCCGGGGGTGTAGCGCGGAGGTAGAACGCCCCTGCATTCAATCCCCGGAACCGCAAAAAAAAAAAAAAAAAAAAAAAAAAAAAGTTGGACGAGGCCTAGGGTAAACCAAGTCCACAGAAGCAAAAAGAGGAAAGAGCACTAAGGAAAACTGATCAATAAAGCCAGATAAAAGCCGCAAATACATCTAGTCTTTTGTGGAATGTGGTAGTTAAGATATTAGGGGGACCTTTGGGGAATTTCATAACCATTTAGATTAAGGGATTAGGTGGGTCTTGGGTTGGGTTTCTTAGAAACAGACTGAGATAAAGATTTGTGTGTAGGATTGTGGAGTAGCATTGAGTAGAGAGAGATTGAACTACAATGGGGCTGCAGCAAAGGCCCCAGTAGAACTTAGGGTGACTCTGGAGCTGGGAAAACTCATCAGAATCATGCCAGCAAGAGCCAAGGCAGCTGGGCTTCTAAACCAGCACCAGCGGGGCATGGTGGCACATGCCTATAATCCCAGTACTCGGGAGACTGAGGCAGGAGGATCACAGGTTCAAGGACAGCTTCAGCAAGTAGTGAGGTTCTCATCAAACTAGTTAGACCCTGTTTCAAAATAAAAATAAAATAGGGCTGGGGGTGCAGATCGGAGATAGAATGCCCCTGGGCTCAATCCCCAGTGTAAATAAATAAATAAATAAATAAATACATATATACATACATACATACATACCAGCACAGACCAGTCCTTGAATTGCTGGATCCTGAGTTTGCAGTGCTCACAAAGGACTGCACCTGTGAGCCAGGAGTTGGCAGCCTCATGGACACTAGGGGGAGAAGGAATGACACCATCCTGCTGGGGGGGTCTGGGCTGTTCAGTGCCTCACAGCATCTCAAGAGAGTGGAAAAATGAATGTGAAAGTCAGGCTATGATTTTATGTATTTTGCTGTAAGGGAAATTATGAAATGCAGCAGCTAATCCTCTCTACCAAATTCTTGCCCACAGCCATCTTCTTGCCAACCCAACCCATTTACCAACAGATTTCCTTCTTAGATATTTACTTCATTCACTTGTGTGCCTTCCGATTAAGTAGCCCTCTTTCCTTTCATTGTTCTCATTGAGCTGTTCCTCTGAGCTTGCTTGTACCGTAGGAAATAGTGCGGGGCTAAGTGGATTCCTAGGGCCACCCCTGTTAAGCAATGTTAGATGGAAAATAAGCATATTTTACAGAATCGCTTTCCTAGATCTATTTCCATTAGAAAGAAGGCTTTCTGTGGGAACTCCAAGTTAAGGGATTTAGACACTGCAATCCAAGACGTGATGTATCACTTCACGGCTCTGACTGTGTGGAAGAATCTGGCTTTACATATTTTATGTGGGGCTTTGCATTTCCTTAGATGAAGATACTAAGTGAACAGACTACAATTATAAATATGAAATCTTACCATAAGCTCATGCTCATGAATATAGAAAAAGGTTAAATAAAAGCTGTTAATCATCTTGGCAATTATTAATTTATGGCAGCTCTGAGTGTGGGATGATGTAAAAATAGTTCCCAGGAGGGATTTGAGTCAACACACACTTATATCATCGTGTCAACCATTTTTATCACCCTGCATTTTTACGTCCCCTGAAGATTAATACCATACCCACTATCTCTGGCAGTCACCTGGAATATGTATCAATTGGCAGTTTTATTACTTTTTTCAGAATATATAGAACCATGTTGTTTGTCTTTTAAAATGATCAAAAGAATAGTTTAATATTTACAATATAGTAGTGATAGGTTTTTCTTGAAACCATTTAACCAAAATCAACCCCCAACTGCCCCCCCATCTCAGAAGCATATAACAGCTTTATTGAGATCTAACTAGAAAGTGTTTGAAAAAGGCAGATTTGTTCTTGCTTTGAAAATACCAAAAAAAAAAAAGAGTTCCATCTGTCAGATTGCCTGGAGAATGCATTTAACAAGGAATAAAGTTACATTAAAGGCCATAAAATATGCAGCAAGGGAAGGGAGAATAAAGCCGTCCTGCAGTTCATCGGCTTCACCTACTGTGCAGTGTATTCCTTGTGAACAAGACAGATTGGGTAGTGATCGCTACATCAAAATATCTGTCATCATGGAGGGGAAGAGGTTTGGAAACAGAATACTGGATTCCAAATTCCAGCTCCTTCCATGATCATTAGCCAATGACATGTGAAAACTAATTACATTTTTCTTCCAATTTTAAGGAAGCACACCAACTTTCCTTACCAGAAGAAAAAAAAGAACAATTATTTTTTGGAGTCGAGAAGCCTGCAACTCCATTAATAATGTTATTACCAATTTGGCAATGAAAGAAGTGATCCTTGATGTAAAGTTTGCATCTATGCCTAAAGGAATCGCCCCAACTGCTAAAGGGTGTACTTATAAGCTGGATAACGGGGGTTATACAAGCTTCATACTGTCTTACCAAAATATGGAAGCCACTTAAGAAAACAGGGCTTCTTTAAAGGATGCTGACCAAATGAGATGCTCTTAGCCGTCTGAAGAAAAGAGACAGGATAAACATATGTAGATACCATTTTCAAAGGTACCCTTTTGCTTTAATTCTACTTTTGAAAGGTGTTCACTTTGCTATCAAATAACAAATTGGAAAAACATTATCTGGGACAAAATGTTCAGTGTTAAACTCTTTGAAAGTGGTCCATCTGTGAACGTTAGCAAATCTATCCAAGAATTCTCTACTGATGCATTTTGAAGCTAGGAAAATAACATCACATGTTTTAGCAGTTCATAAGCACTTAGGAAATAGGAACTATGCTGTTAAAAATTTTGCTTATTAGTAGTAAGAAGTAATTTGGTACCTCAAGATAAAATATAAAACTGTCCTCTGGACTAATTTCTAAGTTTTCTAACTTTTTAGGGAAAACCATTTTTATTGCTAATTTTTTTAGAAATGCTAGACAAATTCTTTGCTTGATTTCCTTTATCCCAACTATGAAACTATTCTTTGAACCATTTTGCCTAGAAAATGTAATAAACTAAAAAAAATCTCTCAATAAAAAATATGTTATGTATTACAAAAATAATTCCAATTTAGTCATAATAATCAGATATTTTAAAAAATACTGACTTTCTTTTAAAAGGTCTGGAACATAATTGCAAGGAAAAGAGCTATGTATTTTTTAAATAAACCAAAATTTAATGCTATAGCCAATAAGCAGATTTTTTAAAGGTTGTTTACAGTTTTAAAAAGTTGGGCAGTAGTATAAAAACTAGAGAAAAATAGGAAATATAAATATATTTCCTCTATATGTACATATATGTATATACTCAGTTTTATATATGTATGTTATAACATGTATAGCTAATTATCAAAAGGAATATACATACAATTATGACTAAAATATGCAATCACTGAGGAATCTCAAAAGTTTTGGTCAGGTAAAAAAAAGAGTACTACTGAAAGCATAGAAATAAAGGATCTAGATATCTTACCCAGCCTCATGAACTGTACATAAAATAGCAACTATTTTAAGGCTTCTCTGTGAGCAGTTTGTTGTGAGGAAATAAAATATAGTTTCATATTGATAAACAGAGATTATAATCTAGAGAGAAATTAGATTTAAGTGAATATATTAATGGAACCACTTCTTGAATAAAATGTAGAGAATTCTGCAATGCTCAATTGGGCTTAGTAGATACTTGCAATATTTTGACTCTAAGCTTTGACAAAAATGAAGAGTTGGCCCTACCTCCTACTTTTATTGGTGCACTTTAATTATACATCATAATGAAGTTCAGAGTGATAGAAACATACAAGCACACAGCACTTGGTGGGTTTTCGTCCTATCTCCTTTTTATAAACAAAAATACTTTAGTCTCCTTGAACTAAAAATTAGATGTGAATGAGGAGTGGGCTGCATCCAGCATGTTCATTTGAGATTTGAGATATATGTTTACTAAAGTATACGTCTATAGAGTAAACCATTTTAACAGCTTAGATAGAAAGTATTTTTGTGGTTAATTAGGATTTCATACATTCCTGAGGAAGTGGGAATTAGGCTCAGGAATTGATCCAGAGCTCTGCACCAGCCCAATGTGAAAGGATATCTAATTCCTAGGAGAGATTCCAGTGGAGGGAGAGATCTAGGTATGTTTTCATAGAAAAGATAATTTAAGAATAACACATGGAGCATGTATTTTCTTACCCAGTTGAGATGTTATACTGTTACATAATCATAGAAATGGGAACTAATGTGTTCTGTTTATGGGACATTTTAATCAAGGTGATTTTTTAACAACTGCCTTTTTATTTATTTGTTTTTATACTTCTGTTGGTGCATTATAGTTTCACATCATAATGTAGTTCAGAGAGATAATGACATACATGCACACAGCACTTCGTGAGTCAAAGGTGATTTGACTCGGTTCGTGTGACTGCTTAATGGTAAACCTGGGACTAGAATTCAGGTCTCCTGACTCTTAATCCCAAGCTCTTTAATGGAATTCTGGCAAGATCCCTGATGATACTTGATGTTCCCTGTTAGATGTGCAATTAAGGTTGTAATTGGTCCTTGCCCCACTTCTCTATGAACATGACTTTCTTCAGATTCTATGAAATGGCACATTATTCACTCAGGGACAGAGACGAGAGTGTAAAATTAAGTCAGTGAAGTGATTTTATTTAAGTTGTCCAGAAAACGAAGATGATAGCAGGATTTGATTATTTGTTATTTCCAGCTCATGTTTCCTTGTTTGCATTAATTGAGTACCCGATTCATCTCTGTTAGGTACAAATGACTCCCAATTTATTTTTTATGTTATTACTGAAGAATCATAGAAAATGTGCTGTAAATTGGGGCCTTCAGTGACTGAAACATCATTATGCAGTGCATGTCTGCAGTCAAAATAAAGAAAATTTAAAATATCTAAAAGCCATTAAGGAGACACCCTTAAACTTAAACCCTATCTGAATATACTCACACACAAACGTAGCACACACTCATAAATAAGAAAGGATAATTCTAAATATGCAACTTATTAAGCTTTTGTGCTCTTGAATAATGTATAGCAATGATTATCTCTCATTAAACATAATCACTTTTGAATTAAAAATAGTAATATATTAATTTTATTTAGATATTATCTCTGAATGAATGAGAATCATATGAACCAGAGTAGGATTAATATAACCAACATGAATATATTTTTTAACTCTGCTTTATAATTTATTTTTAATTTTAAATGTTTAATAAGTTTTACTGTGTATGTTTAAGATGCACAACATAATGTTATAAGATCCGCATAATAATGGAATTGGTACTAAGGTGAAACAAATTAACATATCTATCATCTCACGTAGTTACCCATTATCCCTCCCTATGGCAAGAGTGACTATAATCTCCTTTAGCAAAACTCCTGTTATTAATTATAATCCTCATGTCCTACATTAGCTTTATAAACTTGTTCATTCTACATATCTGCTATTTTGTGTCCTTTGAGCTTCATCTCTCCATTCCCCCATCCTCACCCCTGCTGGTAACCTGTTTTCTTCTCTATCTCCATGTATTTGACCTCTCTTTTTATTCCACATGTAAGTATGTCTGGCTTATTTCACTAGCATAATGTCCTCTACATCCATCCATGTTGAGGCAAAAGGCAGGATCTCCTTCTTTCTAAGGCTGGATTTTATATATACATATGTATGAATGTATGTATGTATTATGTATGTATGTATGTATGTATGTATAAAATATGGCAATGATGTTCTCTCATTAAATATAATTAATTTTGAATTTAAGATATAGTGATATATGGAATTTACTTAAATAGATTCTCTGAAGGAATGAGAGCCAAATGAACCATAGTAGGATTAATATAACCAATATGAATATCTTTGTTTAAAACTTTGCTTTATATATGAACCATCTATACTACTCCTCGGTATCTTTCAAAAGAATTAAAGTCAGAATACTATAGTGACACGTGCATACCTATGTTTATAGTAGCACAATTCACAATAGCCAAGTTATAGAACCAATCTACACATCTGTCAACAGGTGAATAAAGAAAATGTGGCGCACACACATGATAAAGTTTTTCTTAGCCACGAAGAACAAGATTATGCTTTTTGCAGGAAAATGGATGGAACTGGAGAACATGATGCTAAGTGAGATCAGTCAGACTCTGAAAATCAAGGACTTCTCATAGTTGGAAGCTAGATGGAAAAAAAGAAGGAAAGAAAAGTGGTCTCATGAAAATTAGGAGACCAGAATAGTAGTGGAAGGGGATTAGGGGTGGGAGGAGGAAAAGGAAAGGGGAGGTATAGGGAAGAAAATAGATCAAATAATGCTGTGTGTCACACATATGAATTTATCACTATGAATCTCACTATCATGTATAATTACAATGCCCCAATAAAAAATTTTAAAAAATAAATAGGTACTCTAAAAATACTCTGTTTTATAAGTAATTTAGAAATATGTTTTATGTATATGAACACACATATATAATGTGATATCACTAAGTTGCTAAGGCTGGCCATGAACCTGTGATCCTCCTGTCTCTGCCTCCCAAATACTGGGATTACAGGCATGCACCACCATACCCGGCTATATATAATTTTCTTTATCTGCTTGTCTGTTTACAGATACTTAGGGGGTTTCCATGTATTGACTTTTCAAATAATGCTGCAGTGCAGACATCTCTTCAGCATATAGATTTCAATTCCTTTGGGCATATATCCAGAAGAGAAAATGCTGGGTCATATCTAGTTCTGTTGTTAATTTCTTCAGGAACCTTTTCATATTGTTTTCCATAATGGTTGTACCAATCCACATTTCCACCAGCAGTGGACTAGTGGAAGGGCTCCCTTTCTCCAGACCCTTGTTATTTGTTATCTTGTTTTTTTGCTTTTTTGTTTTGTGTTTTGTGTTTTTTGGGGTGTGTGTGTGTGTGTGTGTGTGTGTGTGTGTGTGTGTGTGTTATTAGGGATTATTGAGCCCAGAGCTATTCTACCACTGAGTTACACTCCCAGTCCTTTTAATTTTTTTTTTATTTTGAAACGGGGTCACTAAATTATTGCACACTATCTTTGAATTTATGATCCTACTGTCTCAGCCTCCCGAGTACTGAGATTACAGTGCCTGAGTAGCTCTTACTTTTTCATTAGAGCCACCCTTATGAGTCCGAGGTGATATCTTATAGATGTTTTATTCTCATTTTCCTGGTCACTTTTTTACATACCTGTTGGCCATTTTTTGTCTTCTTTGGATAAATATATGTTCAGGCTCATATATTTGGATAAATATATGTTCAGGCTCTTTGCCCAGTTTTTAATCAGTTCTGTGGTTTTTTATTTTTTTGTTTTTGTGTTTTTGTTTTTTATTTTTCTCTTCAGTTGTAAGAATTCTTTATAAATTTTAATATTAACTCCTTACCACCTGTACAGTTTATAATTCATTTTCCCAGCTCATAGGTTGCCTATTCATTTTGTTGGTTATTTCCTTTGCTGTACAGAAGCTTTTTAGATTGATATAGTCCTATTTATTTATCTTTGGTTTTATAACCTGAACTTTTGGTGTGATATCCAAAACATTATTACCAATGTCAATTACAGCCAATGTCAATGAGGTTTTCTCCTATATTCTTTTCTGGGAGTTTCATAACTTTAGGTCTTATATTTAGCTATTTTATTCCTTTTGAGTTGATTTTTGTGCATGGTGTAAAGTAAGGGTCCAATTTCTTTCTTGTATGGGTGGAAATCCAATTTTCCAAACATCATTTATTAAAGAGACTATCTGTTCCCCATTGTGTGTACTTGGTGCCCTTGTCAAAAATTAGCTGACCATATATGATTGGATTAACTTCTGGGCTCTCTATTATGTTCCATTGGTCTGGGTTTCTGTTTATATGCCAGTATCACATTGATTTAATTACCATAGCTTCGTAATATAATTTTAAATCTGTAAGTATGATGATTCCAACTTTGTTTTACTTTCTCAGTATTTCTTTGGGTATATGGGGCTTTGGTCTCTATTTTGTTTTGTTTTTGTTTGGTTGGTTTCATACAAATTTTAGGATATTTTTCTATTTCTATAAAGAATGCCATTGGCATTTTGATAGGGATTGTTTTAAATCTCTATATTGCTTTGGGTAGTATGAACATCTTATCAATATTAATTTTTCCCATTTATGGACATTGGGTATCTTGTGTTATCTTCAGTTTCTTTCATCAATGGTTTATTATAGTCAGTTCATAAATCTTTGACTGCCTTGGTTAAGTTTATCCATCGATATTTTGTTTCTTTGGATATTATCATAAGTGAGATTGTTTTATTGCTTTTCTTTTTAGCTAGGTTGCTGAGTTTGTATCTTGTGACTTGACTGAATTGATTTATTATTTCTAAGAGTTATTTTGTGGAATCATTGAAGTTTTCTGCCTATAGAAGCATGCTATATGCAAATTTAGATGATTTTAGTTCTTCCTTTCTGATTTGTATACATTTTATTTCTTTTTCTTGTCTTATTTCTCTTGATAGTACTTCCAGTACTCTGTTGAATAGAAGTGGCAAGAGTGGCATCTTTACCTTTACCAGATCTTAGTAGAAAAGGTTTTGGTTGTTCCCATTGACTATGGTGCTGGTTGTGGATTTTTTATAACTGGCCTTTACTATGTTGAAAAACTTTTCTTCGATACCTAAAATGTTAAGAGTTTTTAGAAGGAAAGGATGCTGAATGTTGTTAAATGCTTTTTCTTCATCAATTGAGATCATTGTTTTTTTCCTCTTCATTCTCTTAATGTGATGTATCACATTGATTGATTTGAATATGTTAAAACAGCCTGGCATACCAAGAATAAATTTCAGTTAGTCATGATATAGGATCATTTTGATATGTTGTTAAATTTGGTTTACTAATATCTTGTGGAGGATATTTGTATTAATCTTCTTCAAAGACATTGGCCTGTAGTTTTTCTGTTGCTGTTTCTTTGTTTGTTTGTTTGATTGTTTTACAGTCTTTGGCATAGGTACCAAAGTGATCCTGGCACCTTATTATCTGTGTTTGGAAGAGTTTAAGAAATATTGGAAATAATTCTTCTGTGAGTATTTGGTAGAATTCAGCTGTGAAGTCCTCTGATGCTGTGTTTTTCTTTGTTGAAAGGTTTTTAAGTACTTCTTTAATCCCTTTCTTTGTTATGGCCTGTTCAAGCTTTCTATTTCTTCCTGATTCAATCTTCATAGGTTATTTTTTTTCTAGAAATTTATCTACCTCTCCTAGGCTTTGTTATCTACCTCTTCTAGGCTTTGTTGGCATATAACTGTTCATAATAGTTCTTCATTATCTTTTTTTCTGAGACATCCATTGTAATGTCTTCACTTTCATCTCTGATTTTGTTTGAGTCTTCTCTGTTTTTTCCTAGTCTAGCTAGAGTTTTGTCAATTTTATTTACTTTTCCAAAGAGCCAACTCAAGCTGGGCGTGGTGGAGCATGCTTGTAATCCCAGTACTTGGGATGCTGAGACCAGAGGATCCAGGTTCATGGCCAGCCTCAGCTACTTAGTGAGGCCCTGTTTCGAAATAAAGAATAAAAAAATAGGGCTGGGGGTGTAGCTTGGAGATAAAAAGCCCCTGGGTTGAATCCCCAGTACCACAAAAAAAGAAGAGACAACTTTTGGTTTTGTTGACGTTTTTCCTTAGGTTTTTCTGTTCTGTGTTTGATTTATTTATTATTTCCTTACTTCTGCTAACTTTTGGTTAATCTGTTCTTTTTCTAGCTCCTCCAGTTGTAATGTTAGGCTCTTTATTTAAGATCTTCATTCTTTTTATTGTAGGCATTTATCGCTATAAACTACCATATTGGAACTTCTTTTTCTACATCCTATGAGTTTTGATTTGTTGTATTTACATTGTCATTTGCTTTAAGATATTTTTTTTTAAATTTCCTTTTTAATATTTTTGTCCCATTAATTGTTCAGGAACATTGTTTATTTTCCATATTTTTGTGCATTTTCCGAAGTTCCTCTGTTTTTGATTTCTAGTTTCATACTGTAGTTGTCAGAAACAATGCTAGATATGATTTCATTCTTCTTGAATTTGATAAGATTTGTTTTATGGCCCAACATACAATCTATCCTAGAGAATCTTTCATGTGCACTAGAAAAGAATATAAATTCTTCTGCTATTAGATGGAAAGTTCTATAGATCTCTGCTAGGTCCATTTGGTCTAAAATATAGTTCAAATTCAGTATTTTCTTACGGATTTTTTGTCTTGTTCTATCCATTGTGAAAGTGGGGTATTGAAGTCTTCTATTGTTGTATATTATCTAGTCTTGCTTCATATTAATTAATATTTGCTTTACATATTTAGGTACTCCAATGTTGGATACATATATATTTGTAACTCTTGATGAGGTGATCTCATCATTAAATAATAACTATCTTTGTTTCTTAAGCCTACTGTATCTGATATGAGGATAGCCAACCATTGCTCTCTCTTTTGACCCTTTTCATGGAAGGTCTTCTCCCATCCCGTTACTCTCAGACTGTGTATGCTCTTAAACCTAAAATGAGTCTCTTGTAGGCAGCACATAGTCAGATCTTGTTTTTAGCCATCCAATCACTTTATCTTTCTTTTGGAAATTCTAACCCATTTATATTCAAGGTTCTTATTGATGAGTAGGAACATACTCCTACCATTTGGACAATTGTTTTCTCATTAATATATGGATCACTTGTCCTTATTTCCTCTTTCATTGCTTACTTTTGTGGTTTGGTGATTTTCTGTAGTGCTAAGCTTCAATTACTTTCTCTTTCTCATTTGCATGTTTGCTGTACTTTTTTACTTTGTATAATTACAGATACATAAAATTCGTATAGTTATTTTAGACTATTTTAAGCTGATAATAACTTTGGTCACATATAAGTACTATAAATATTTACCCTCTCCCCACAATTTTATGTTTTTGTTGTTATATCTTTTTATACTGTGTTTTCTTTAACAACATGCAACTTGTTATTTTTGAGCATTTTATTTTTAATCTTCATTCTAGAGATTTGAAAAATTTACACACTGCCATTACAATACTGGAGTATTTTAAATTTGATTATGAATTTACCTTTGTCAGTGAGTTTTATATTTTTATATTTTCATATGTTTTCATGATAGTAAAAATAATTCTTTCTTTTCCAGTTGAAATACTCCCTTAAGCACTTCTAAAGCTGGTCTAGTGGTCATGAAAATCCTCAGCTTTTGCTTGTCTGTGGAAGACTATTTCTCCTTCATTTCTGAAAGATAGCTTTACTGGATATAGTGGTTTTGTCTGGCAGGTTTTTTCTTCTAACACGTTGAATATTTCTTATTATTCTCTCCTAGCCTGAAAAATATGCTGATAGTCTAATGGAGATTCCTTCATATGTGTCTTGACACTTTTGGTTTTTTTGCTCTGAAATTCTCTATCTTTGACTTTTGACAGTTTGATTATAATATGCCCCAGGAGGACCTCTTTGGTTGAATCTATTTGAGAAACTTTGATCTTGGATCTGGATGTCTATATTTCTCCTAAGATTTGGGAAGTTTTCAGCAATGACTGTTAAATAAGTTTTTGTGCTTTTCTCTATCACTTCTCCCTTTAAAAACCCTAAAATGTGAAAATGTTCACTTAATGGTGTTTTGTAAGTCCTGTAGACTTTCTTCACTCTTTTTCACCCCTCCAACACACATGCACAGTAGATTACTTCTAAAGACAAGTCTTCAAGTTCAGAAATCCTTTCTTCTGCTTGATGTAGTCCGCTGTTTAAGTTCTCAATTATATTTGTATTGTATTCAATGAATTCGTCAGCTCCAAGATTTCTGTTTGGTATGCTATCTAATCTCTCTGTTGAATTTCTCATTTAAATCATGAATTATTTTCTTGATTGCCAAATGTATTGTGTCTTGCTGAATTTTCTTATGACCATTGTTTTGAATTCTTTTTTTTAGGGGGATAGGTGGGTGTCAATTGCTAGGGAGTTACTGTGTTCCATGTGTGTGTCATGTTTTTTCTGTCCTTGTGTTGATATCTGCATATCTCATGGAACAATTGAGTCATCTCTTCCAACTTTATAGAGTGTTTTTTAATAGGGAAATACATTCACCTTCACATAGACCCTAGGGGGTCAGTTTGGGAAGGGTACATTGGCTTTGGTTCTAGTTGGGTGCAATATTGTAGTCTCCATGCAAGTTCTTTAGCTATAATCCATGTTTGCTGTATTGGCCTAGGCTGCAGGGATTTGCAGAAATGCTCATAGGTACATTGTTAGGGTTTGGGTAGCAAAGGCTTTAGGGATCTTCTTGTTCTTGTTTTCTCTTCAGTGAAGAAATTTAACTAAGAGGATCTGTATCAGTGTTAGATCTGACCCAGGCTACAGGCAACTACAAGGCACTGTGCTATAGGGCACAGTGCTTAGAGAGTCTTTGAACAACCCTGGGTCCCATGATGTTGGTGCAGGCTCACCCTCTTAGTAGATGGATGTAACTCTCCAACTAATCTGATAACTGTGACTCACGAATACTTCCTATAGCTGGGTCCAGAATGTAGGTGTGATCCTGATCCTGGGAGTCAGAAGGCATGGTTCTGAGGATGAAGGGATGTCCCAGAGCCTCAGGCCCTGAGGATCAGGGCACAGCTGCATTGTAAGTTCTGGAACCAACAAGGCACAATAGTAACTTGGGCAGCAGGAAAGAAGGTGCCATGTAGTAGTAATTCTGGACCCAGGAGTGGTAGGAAACAGTAACCAACAAGGTCTGTGAGGCTGGGTGCATTGGCAAAACAAGCCCAGGAGTGGAGATGTACAGCTGTGGCTTGATCCCCAGGGGGAAAGAAGTAATGCAATGTTGGCTTCTGTCTCTATGGACTTAGTGCACCTCAGCAGCTCAGACTCTGGAGAGCTGATCCAAATTCAGGGAATCAAAAGCTGTCTTTACCTGGGGGACCAGGCACCATGTGGGATTGAACTTCAGGGTCATGCTAGCTCCCCTAGGCCAAAGCTCTATTTCCCTGGGGTCGTGTTGCTGGGCTGATTCACATAACAAGGAGATATGGCTACTTCACTTACTAGGGCTTCACTTTCCCACTGGGCAATTGCACTTGCTCCTTGAGGGCATCACTCGGTCTTGGATACCCGGGTCATGGCTATTCCACTGGACCTAAACCCCAAGCAACTGGAGGCAAGGCATTAGGATGAGGAAGATGACGTGCTTCCAAGGTGGTTTGTCCCCAGGGAATAGGGAGCTACAGCGGCTCAGCCAGGAAATGGTACACTATCACATGTGAGGTATGGTGCAGTCATGGTGGAGCATCTTAGGAACAGAGAGATGCAGTGGCTACTGACCCTTGAAGAAAGACTCACTCTAGTAGTGGCCCCAGTCAGAGCTTGCATCATGGGGGAGAGACACAATGTGCACTCCTTTTCTGGAATAATGAAGACATGTAAACTCTAGGCTGCTCTCAAACCTGGGCTCAGGGCCCATGAGAGCTGCAGGATTCTCCAGTAGCAAAGGCTACTGGAGTCCATGGTGGTAATGGGGGCTCTTTATAGTCTCCTGTTTACTGTTTTTCCCCACAGAGAGAAGTCCCCTGTGTTTCTGAACTGATCCCTACAAGGGAGATGGGTGGAGGAGGAAGAGTGTTTTATTCCCTTCTCTGTATAGTCAGCTTGAGTGTCTGTGCCACACAGAGTTTCCACAGCTCCCTTGCTATACTCCAGTGTTCTTGTTAGACATTTTAGTTGAAATGTAGTGGTTGATTTGTTATTTTGGTCCTTTTTGCTTGAGGGTGACAAAATGTTAGGCACCCCTAGTTGGCCATCTTAATGACATCCTGAATATCTTATCATTATTCATCTGCAATATCATTTTTTTTTTGCAATACTGAGGATTGAACCCGGGGTATTCTACCTCCAAGCTACACCCCCAGCCCTATATTTTTTTATTCTTTATTTTGAAACAGGGTCTCACTAAGTTGCTGAGGGCCTCACTAAGTAGCTGACGCTGGCCGCAAACACAGATCCTCCAGTCTCAGCCTCCCAAGTACAGGGATTGCAAGCGTGCGCCACCACGCCCGGCCCCTGAAACATCATTTTAATGGCTGCATAGTATTTCTTATAGATGCATTATATATTCATTTAAGCAATTCACTATGGCTACAATTTAAGCTCTTCTAAATTTTCTTTGCTTTTATAAGCAATCATGCATGACTTTCTCATGTTTAATTCTGGAAATTTTTCAAGAATTGAATTACTCTTCAAGTAAAATTTCTAAATAATAATTTTGAACTCTGCTTCCTATGTGTGTGTGTGTGTGTGTGTGTGTGTGTGTGTGTGTGTGTATGTTACTGTTGATTGAACGCAAAGATATTCTACTCCTGAGCTACACCCCCAGCCCTTTACTTCTTATTCCTATTAGTAATTGGCTCTTATATTTGATTTAATTCCAGTTTTAGTATACTATGGACAAAATGATAAATTTTAAAACTTCTGTGTATAAGTAGCATAGATGGCAACATACAAAGAAACATGAAAACAATAATTTTTCTAATTTCAGAATTGTCTGTATCCATGAAAATATTAAAAATAGAAAAAGGAATGTTCATATATCTTTCACCTAAGATTCACCAATTGTCAAGTTATCCACATTAGTTTTATATCTCTAAGTTGCAAACACTAGGACCTTAAATACTTGATTATTTTTCCATATACCTCCTAAAATAAGGACAATTATTTTTCTAACCATACCACCATTATAAGTTCTAAGAAAATTTACTTTAATATCATATCACTCAATATGTAGTCCATATTTACATTTCCCCAGTTGCCCCGCCCAAAATGAATCTTATGACTGTTTTGGTTGAATTCAATGTTTATGTATTATATCTGGGTGTTATGTCTCTTTAACCTTTTAGTCTACAAGAGTTTCCTGCCTTTTGTCAGTGTGTGTGTGTGTGTGTGTGTGTGTGTGTGTGTGTGTGTGTTCATGAGATTGCATTTTTGAAATGTTTGGTCAGTCATCTTTTTTTGTTTGTTTGTTTTCTTTTCTTTTTTTTTTTTTTTGATACTAGGGATTGAACCCAGGGGCATTCTACCTCCAAGCTACACCCCAGCCCTATTTTCTTTTTTGAAACATAGTCTTGCTAGGTCGATGAGGGTCTCATTACTTGCTGAGACTGTCCTTGAATCTTCAATTCCCCCTTCACAGCCTCCCAAGTACAAGGATTACAGGCTTGTGCCACCACGCCCGGCTGCCAGTATTCTTTTAAAAGGTCTCAGACACCTAGATTTATTAATAATTTCCTCATTAGTCTACTAAAGTTTTCCATTTGAACAAGGCTACCAGCTTGTTGGTGCTGTATGCTTCTTATTATGTCGGACCAGAAGGCATGCAATGTAAATTTGTCCCACAACTGGTGCTACTAAATTTGACCACTTAACAGAGGTGGTGACAAATCCATCCATTGTATATTTGCCCCTTTGTAATTAGTAAATCACATGTGAGTTTAAAAGTTTGCGAATGTCCTGCCTCCAACAACTTTTTACCTAATAGTTATAGCATCCATTGATAATCTTTCACTGAATTCCCCTTAGGGATTGCAAAATGAGCATATTTGTTCATATTTCTACATTGTATTAATGTTCTTTCAAGATGCTTCCTTTTTTATTTCTTCCTCCCCCATCTCACCACCCCATCACCACGAACTGTATATTTAATTCAATAATTTAAAAAATTCAACAAAAGCAAAAGATTAAACTATAACTCTAGCTCACTTGGGCTGATAAAAATGGTCAGAATTATGGTATTAGGAAAAATATATACATTTATCAACATTAGTACCGTTGTACTCTTATTCTTAAAATAATAATCTTGATGCTTTTCTGCAAGTCTCACCATGACTTATGTTGAAAATAATTATTTCACCATTTCTATTTCCAAAATGACATTTGAAATTAGCAAGATTGGACACCCCAGAAAAAGTATTGTACAGCTTGCTTTTAGATTGTATTACTTTTTCTGACTGATTGACTAAGTGTAGACAATTATTGATTTATTCAGTAACCCCAGAAAGTTAATATTTCAACATGTGTTAATCACTTTGTGGTAACCTTCATCTCTTAGAAAACAGGAAACTTTATCTATGACTGCTATCTTTATATTTTTATTTTTTTAACCCAAATAAAATTACTTAATGTTTTCTTCATATTTTAACATCATCTAATGGTATATGAATGGCAGTGGGACATTTTAGATCATCAAAAGATGATTTTCAGAAATACTTGATCATTGTGAATAAGTTGTGATTCTCAATCAAAGAAACGAAACATGAAAATTTCTATGAGAAAGTTACATAAAATGTGGGTTATTTTAACATGAATTTCTACTTTTGTGATGGGAAAAGTGTGTGTGTAGTGAGTAAATATGGATTTTTATGGTTGTTTGAACCTGGTGTCATTCACTGCTTGGGACCTAGTTTTCTCAACTGTATAAAAGGGACAGAGGTTCCTATTTGTTCCTTCTTGTTGTAAGAGTCACAGTAGGCCCTCCTCTACTTAATGTAGCCAGTGTCATCTTTATCACCATCATTTTCTTTACATTGCCTTTGATATTATCAGCCTTTAAATGAATTTGAGGCAATAAAGCGATAGGTAAAGATTCTGAAAATATTCATTTTTGTTAGATAAAGGAGTTAAAGATGACCTCTGTGTATTGGCCCCTGTGTTGTTTACTTCTTCACAGTAGGCAGAACTGCTAGCTCAAAGCCTGCAAGTGCCAAACTCAAATTCATGCACATCCAGTTGTTTTAAATGTAGCCTAAATAAGCATTTTTTAGCCACTTGGAGCCTGCCTGCTTTGTATGCTCCACAAAACTTCACCCAACATTTGCTAGCCATTGATAAGATGAACCCTATGGCTATAAAAATTCCCAAAGGACTGCTCCCCTTGGTAGCTTTTTGGCCCAAAAAAGTTCGTTGCTGAACAACATCACTGACAAAATAAGCCTCCTCGCCAATTCCCCACAGCTCAGATTTCCCTTCCCTAGTCACCTTCTGTGTGATAGTCTCATGCTTCTCTAAATGGACAGAAGGATTGTCTCTAGATGAGTAGTCTCTAGATGAATAGTCTCTAGATGGACAGAACTCTTGCAAACTTGTCCAAGTGCAAACTAAAGAAAGCATATCGGGCAACACTACCATCCTGTGATCATGTCTTTTCCTTAATTCACTCCCAAATCCTTGAACTCACCATAGGTCCATATTGGAGTTTTGGGTCAAAGACTGGGAAAGTTGAGAGTTATTTAACTATTAAGCCTCTTATTTACTGTTTTGATTTTTTTTCAAGAGAGGAGGGAAGAGAAAGGAAGGTCTACATTTATTTCACAGCCTCGCCCTAGGGAATTTGATAATGGGCTCTATTGTACTTGTCCAAAAGGGAACCCTTTTGGCAAAAATTGCCTTATTTTATTCCAGGGAGTGATATATCCTGTCTGGGCTTCCTGGGAACTGTTTCAGGTGTCAAATGAGGACTAAATTGCTTAAGGAGGGTCATCTATGTCTCAATGAGACGACAGAAAAAGGAAAATGTCCTGCATTCGAATAAAGACTGTTGCATTGATTACTTTATTCAATCCTGTTTAGAAGTAAATATTCCTATTTTATTGGGAAAATAGCCAGAATGATAAAGATGGCAACTGGCAGATCTACGACTTGAGCTCTGATCTTATAGTTTTATAAGCCACCAGCTTACTCTCTCATCATTTTTCTGTATCTGTTCCAGAGCTGGTACTAATTTGCATTTGAGTATTTAATATGATCTCCGATAATGATACAGGGCATTTAAATTATTTTGCAAGGTTTTACTTATTTTTATTGTTAATTGACCAAGTATCTTATAAAATTGAAACCTGGAACTCTTTTTAAAAAGCTTCTACCACCCTGAAACTCATCAAGATGTATGATTACAATGCATCAATAAATAAATAAATAAATAAAAATAAATTAATAAAAGAAATAAAAAATATCTTTATGTATCTACCTTTTTATACAAAAGGTTAGCTTATCAGTGGACTGTTTCTGACCCAGTTGCTTAGGGGGGCTTAATAGTGCCCCTTTAAGATATGGAAAGGGAGCCGGGAGTGTGGCGCACGCTTGAAATCCCAGTACTTTGGGAGGTGGAGACCGGAGGATCCGGGTTAGCGGCCAGCCTCAGCTTTCTCTCTCTCTCTCTGTCTCTCTCTTTCTACTTAGTGAGGCCCTCCGCAACTCTGTGAGACCCGGTTTCAAAATAAAGTATAAAAAATAGGGCCGAGGGCGTAGCGCGGAGGTAGAACGCCCCTGCGTTCAATCCCCCGGTACCGCAAAAAAAAGATATGGAAAGGGGGGAAAGGGCTATTTTTATTTAAAGCTCTCTCTCTCTCTCTCTCTCTCTCTCTCTCTCTCTCTCTCATGGGACTGTTAGTTGTCAAGGCAAGGACCCCCAGGAGTAGTTTATGTGAGAGAAATAAGACACAGAAAGAGCTAAACTCTCTTTCTTAATAAACTATCAAGAATTACAAATTTGAGTCTTGGCAGCTTGAGAAGACAGAAATGTAAGTGGACCCCAGAGACTCAGAAAAATGCAGATAAGCAGGAAGAAGTTCTTGGAGGACTCTTAATAACTTGGAAACAAACAAGGCCTGGATAAAGATGGCCAAGTGAGAAATCCCTTAAAGAGGAAAACCAGACTATAATTATGCCAAAAATAGCAGTTTTAAGGTTACTGGGTGTCATATAAAATTCCTATATTCAACAATAAAAAGGGGTTGGAAGACTTGACTAAAAGCATGATAGCAGTAGCTGGTCACTATGGTAACCAGAGGTGAAATGATGCAGATGGGGAAGAACACTGCTAAGATCAGGTTGAGCTTCTGTATAAAGGCCACAGAGACAGAAAATGAAGTGACTCTTTCCATATGTTCTTTTTTGATGTGGAAAAGGGAAGATAGAGGGATAGGTACTAGAGCTAGGGAATACTATAATATAGTTTTCACTGGTCTTATTGGGTGCTAGCAGAAGGCAGACCAAGATAAGGGTAAGCACAATAATTAAGTCAGTATTAGTCATAGGAGGCAACAGCCATGGGGCTTTCAGCAGGTCCACTGTAAGCCCAGGAATACAGAAAAAGAAATGCTTCCTACCAATAATCATAATGGCTGGAGGCTGTTTTTTTTTCTACTACCAAGCCAGCTTAGCAGCTACAGGATGACTTAAACGTACTGTCTCAGAATGGATGCAACATCAAAGAGTAGAAGATTGCAACAAGACAGGGTGCACACATCTTGAAAGTTAATTGATTTGACTGTAGGCCTTTGTGTTCATTTTATTCAATTGTTCTAAACCATATTTACATCTACATTATCAAAGGAGAAGTGGACTAGTTACTGGTTAAGTGGACAGTTTGCTTGTTAATTGTGCTAGGTAATTTGTATCTCATTCAATTTAATGAAAAACTAGTCGTTGAAGATATAAAGTCATATTTTGACATAAATTTTAAATTGTGTCCAGTAGTGACTATGAATCTGAATTTTCAAGATGTCAACCACTATAGAAGCTACTGGCTGCTGGTTTCTGCTATTAACCAAAGAATTCTCATTAGACAAAATGAATTTACTTGACAAGTTCACAGTAAAAAATGTCCTTGGCATATGGTAGTCAGAATCTGGCTTTAGCCGGGCGTGGTGGCGCACGCTTGTAATCCCAGTACTTTGGGAGGCAGAGACCAGAGGATCCGGGTTCGCGGCCAGCTTCAGCTCTCTCGCGCTCTCTCCCTATCTCTCCCTCTCTCTCCTTAGTGAGGCCCTCCACAACTTCGTGAGACCCGGTTTCAAAATAAAGTATAAAAAATAGGGCCGGGGGTGTAGCACGGAGGTAGAAAGCCCCTGGGTTCAATCCCCGGTACCGCAAAAAAAAAAAAGAATCTGGCTTTATAACTGCCCAGTGTTCACAGAAATGAGCAGCATCAGAAAAAGACCTCTACTTCAGAGAGCAACCAAATGGGGGAAATAAACAAATATGAGAGGTTAGAGGATCTGCTGTAGGGTTAGCCATTTATAATGGTTGTTCAGACCAAGGACCCTGTGTTCATCTGCTAGGGCTGTTGCTATAGTTTGAATGTGGTTTGTGCCCTTCATAATTTATGTTGAACTTGCCGAGTGTAAGGGCTGAGAGGTGGTAGAGCCATTGTGAGGCCAATTGGGTCACTAAGAGGGATTAATGCCTTTCTTACTTGGAGGTGAGTTCTCCCTCTAGTGGGACTGGATTGTTACTGAGAGAGCAGATATTATAAAGAGAGTTTGGCTTTCTCAATTCACCTTCTTACTTCCTCTTTCCCCATGTGACCCCTCTTCCACACATGCCCACTTGTTTGCCCTCTGTGCATCAAGTAGCATGGGACCCTCACCAGAAGCTGAGCAGATGTTCTTGAACTTCCAGAACCTTGTGACCAAAATAAAACTCTTTTCTTTATGAATTACCCAATCTCAGGTATTCTATTATAGTAGGAGAAAACAGACTAAAACAGCTACTGTAACAAAATACCATATCCTGAATGGCTTAAACAAGAGAAATTTATTTTCTCATACTTCTGGAGGCTGGAAGTCCATTGTCGAAGTACCAGCAGGGTTGTTTTCTCCTTAGGCCTCTTTCCATGACTTGTAGGCAGCTTTCTTCCCACCATGATCTTTTCTCTATGAGTATCCGAGCCTGGTGTTCCTCCTCCTTCTTATGGGTACACCAGTCCTCTTGGATTGGGGTCCTACCCTTACAGCCTCATTAACCTTAATTACCTCTATAAAGGCACTATCTCCAAATGGGGTCACCAATTTAATTTTAATTTCAGAAACACAACTTTTGTATGAGCCAAATAATTTTATATAATCTTTATATTTTGCTTTGAGTGTGTTTAGTATCTTCAGATTAGTCGTTACGAGATATTCATATATGTTTGTGCATGTGTATAAATATTGTGACATATCACAGCAACCAGCTATGAAAAATTTTGGAAAGTGAAACTCATTTACTTTATAATATTTATCAAGTTCCATACTAGCATAGTCAGCCATTCTCAGGTTAAAGCAGAAAAATAATATACTTTTATTTCATAGAGATATAACATAGACTTTCATTGTTTTAAATCTTTGTGATTTAAAATATAGTTATATTAGTGCCTTCAACTTTGCCAAACATTATTTTTTTCAAAGGAGAACTGTAATGTATAAATGACACAGCCTTTTAAACATACTACATGTTCTTTATTCTGAAGCAGAAAGATATTTCTGAGCCATAAACTTACTAAGAATAATAAGATATTCTATTGTTAAAGAAAGTAGAGTTGGTGTCTGGTCATGTTGATTATAACCCACTAGGTTGTTATTTAGAACACAAATGAGACATTTTCTGAGAAAGATGATTCATCACTTAGATGTCACCCATATGTGATATCTAGTAAAGCATGAAAATTCTTGGACTTTTCATTCTGATAAAACTTTAAAAATAATTGAATCAGCAACTTGCTTGAGATGGACACTTTTAAACTGAAGAATTCTGGAATTTCCTGTCTTGGGAAGGGATGAGCAGGTCAGACCATAATAAGTCCTCAGATAGAGCTTTGACTGTTTACCACAATAAATGCTGGAAAGTGCTCTGACAGCAAAAGAAGACAGTAACTTAAATCCTGAGGAAGCTGGAGAAGATCTGCAGAAGAAGCGACATGTGAGCTGTCTTGAAGATGGATGATTAAAATTTCTCCAATTTAAGGAAAGAATGAATATCATTCCTGCCAGAGAAAAACATTTGCAAAAGCATGGGAGATATAAAGGCGTCATGGATGTGTGTTAGGTGGGAAGAAGATGACAGCATTTACAGGGTGGGCTCTGAGGAAACCAGTCAGAAAGTTGAAGAAATCAAAGCAATTATATGTATGTTATTTGGTTTAGGGAAACCTCTTTCTAAGATAATCAGATATATCAAAGAAAATGCTTCTGTGCTGAAGTTTAAATTACAGAGAGAACTCTACATCTAAACATTTTCACTGCTTAAAAAGATTTCAAAGGTCTCAATGCCGTAACATGAGCCAAACACACAATTCTTCTACAATAATTATGTACTGACTTTACACCTTTCACAAAAGTAAATGCAAAGTGAATCAGGAAAAAAAAAAAGTAAAAGCAAGAAAAGAAGGCAACATTTCATCACTATTACAAAGAGGAGGAGCCACATTTAAAAATCAGAACTACTGCCCACCATGATGGTGCACACCTGTAATCCCATTACTTAGGAGGCTGAAATAGGAGGATCACAGGTTTGAAGCCACCTCACAATTTAAAAAGGCTCTCAACTACTTTGTGAGACCCTGTTTCCAAATAAAAAATAAAATAGAGCTGGGGGTATGCCTCGAAGGTAGACTGTCCCTGGGTCCCACCCCCAGCACCACAAAAAATATAAAAAATAAAATAAAAATAAAAATTAGAAATGCTTAATGTAAGAAGGCAAAACAATTAAATTATGTAATATACTTACTTATTTCAAAATGTCCTTTTCCCTGCTTCAATACCGTATGCTCTTAACTTTAACACATATGCACAATGCATATAAACTAATTTAATGATGTATATTTCTACTATCCTTAACCACTATGCAGATGGTCCAGGAGAATGATGAGATTATGTTACTTTTCTCCTTCAGATTAGATTTGGCTCTTGCTTTAGAGCCAGTCTGGGAAAATAGTTACTGCCCCTTAATGAGAAGCCAGGTGCATGTTCTCTCCGCTGATATTCGTTTTTGTACCTCATTTTGTTCTCCATATATCTAGAAAATGTGAAATAGATAAGAGATTTGTTCTGACAGCCTTCATATGTTAATCTCACTGTAATTGCTAGAGGTGGTTTGAGTTTTAACCAGGTTCATGAAAGAAAGTAAAACATTGAATTTATATCACTTAAAAGAATTATTTGGTCTGTGCCATACTGTGTCAGTAAGAAACATAAATATTCTTGATGTAATGCTTAGTGCAAAATTTCAAGGTCAGTCAACAGAAGTGCTGTCAAGAGACATTTCCGTTTGAAAAGGGTGCCTCAGTAACAATGGAGAACAAAACCTTAGGGATATTTTTCTTCCTTTTTATTCATGCTATTATAATACACGCTCCTGAAAACATACAACCAAATGAGAAATTACACAGTGAAATACCCTAAATGTTATTAATCCTCCACCTACAAAGATGTAACAGTTACTCAGTTATTGCATGGTTCTCTTATAATAAATCCACTTACTCTAAATTCATAGCCAATATTAAACTACCAAAATTAGTATCTGGATTTTCATGTGCTGTGCCAAAGCTACATGTAAAAACAAGCCTAGTCATCAACATGAGATTGTTACAACTGGAAAATCAGAAACCTATGAGATCGGTAGATCTTGTCTATGAGGGCGGAAGGAATTCCCAGTTATGATGTTTAAAGGCGCTAATCAGTGAAAATTAAAATGTTTCTTATTTTTACTCCATTGAGTTAAATCCATTCAACAAACTGATCGTATAAGCATAAATTGAAGAAGGAACTAATAATAATAGAAATTTAAAACACTTTAAATTTTGCTTCATCAAACTGACAATGTCTGCTGACAGTGGTGTAGAGAAATGGGCATTAATATAGAATACCCCAAGGAATATCAATTGGTAAAAATAATTAAGTCATGTTGCAATATTTCTCAAGAGTAAAATTTTCAAATATTTCTTAGCTCATAAATAGAATTTATATTTGAGATTGTTTATCAAGGAATTAGCTAGAATTGGGAGGAAATGATAAATTATATATACTCCCAGGACAGGAAGAAGATTGGTTAAATAATTAATAACATATTCAAAGTCTTCAAAAAATGTTTCAAGGGATGTTTAATGACATAAGAAATGCTCACAGAATAGAGCTAACTGAAAAGCTAAGTGAAAAAGCATGACACAAAACAACATATTTAGTCTTAATAATACGTGGGTGTCATGTGAGTGTGTGCATATATATATATATATATATATTTAAAATGCAACCTCAAGAGAATGATAGGAAATACTCTACAAATAATGCTTAATTTTTGGACAATAGGAATATGGTGAATTTTGTTTTCTTATTTATACTTCTATATATCGTTTCCAAATTATTGTGTGTGTGTGTGTATATGTATATGTGTGTGTGTGTGTGTGTGTGTGTGTGTGTGTGTGTGTGTGTGTGTGGTGGTACTAGGGATTGAACCCAGGGGTATTCTACCTGCAAGCTACACCCCAACCCTTTTTATATCTTATTTGGAAACAGGCTCTCACTGAGTTGCTGAGAGCCTCATTAAGTTGCTGAGGTTGGCTTTGAACCCACAATCCTCTTGTCTCATTTTCCCAAGTATTGGGATTACAGGCGTGTGCCACCACGCCCGGTCCCAAGTTCTTAATTGTAAGCATACATTATTTTTAAACTCTGAATAAAATACCATGAAACTTTAAATGGAAAAGTTCTGATTAAGCAGAATTATGTGTCCAAAATATCTAAATAGTTCTTCTCTCATTACTTCTATTTCTTGTCTCTATAAGAGAGTGGTAGTATTCATTAGTAAAGTGTCAACCTGACCTAGTTCACTTGACCTGGTGGTTAATAGTATCATTTCTAAGGTAGTACCATTTTGATTTTTAACCTCCCTCAAAAGTTCTTCAGTTTACTTCCACTGTCTGTTGAGGATGTCCATATTATCTACAGTGTTCTCCTTCTTCCATGAAAACTGCTTCTTCTAAACAAAATATCCCATCCATTTCCATATGATATCTATCCTATCAATTTCTCAAGACATGTCTGAAGTCTTTAATTCTTTGGATGGCATTATTTAGGTTCAAGTCATTTATTACAGTCATTATGTGGTTACTTAAGGACACTGAGAGTCATGTCTTTTCCTATATGTATAGTTCTGAGAATGAGTAGACAACCTATCAGTTTTGTTCTTTCTTTGATGTTACACATATTATTTAAAATATCTAGTTTATACTCTTGCTGGACATTTTTTGTCTGCATGTGAAATTCTATCTTTAAGCCATCTTCAACAGGTTGGTGAATCAAAGGCCAAATAAAATTTCCATTGTTCGTTAATTTGTTTATCCATTAATCAGTACCAAAGAGAATGTCAATGAGAACTTACCTCATGTCTGCCATGTGACGTGTGTCATGCATTAGAGCACAAGTAAATGATAGTGTCCATAGCCTAATGCAGAGCTCGTGTTACCTCAGGAGATTGACAAGAAAACAGCTGCAGTTAGGTTGATGCCACAGTTGGGCCCTGGATTCTAAAGATGTCAGAGAAAATCCACCTAACCTTTGTTTGGAAGCTTAAGAGGGTTGTATTGGTTGTCTAGGACTCCCATAACAAAAAATATTGGAATCTGGGTGGCTTAAACAACAGAAATACATCGTCTGAAGGCCTGAGGTCAAGGTAATATCACTGCTGTCTCTGAGGGCTGTGAGAGAGGGAGCTGTTCCAGGCCCCACCGTGGCTCGCAGACCTCTGCCTTCTCCCTGTGTCTCCTCCTTGTTATTTCCTGTCTCCTCTCCTCCACTCTCTTGCCTGTTCATCTCTCCTGGGTTACTCTTTCTTATCATTTTTGATCAACTCAAGGATTCGCCTGACACAAACATTTCTTCTTAAGTCTCCCTGTCATGGATTGGATAGTATCCCACCCCCAAATTTATATGTCAAAGTTCCAACCTCCAGTACCTCAGAACATGATCTTATTTGAAAGAAGGCTTGCTGTAGGTGTAATTAGTTAAGAAGAGGTTGCGCTGAAGTATACACCAATAGGACTAGTGTCCTTATGAAAAGAAGGCCATGCAAAGGTCAGATATGTGTAGGGAGTATTGTAAATTGCTGCTTGAAACTGCACTTTTGATCCCATATCATAGACTAACAATGAAAAAAAAAAACTTTCCAAACCCTAACAAAATCTTCGTTTTAAAATGAGCCTCTGATTCTGCCATTTTAAGCTTTCGTAAACCTTTCATGTAACAATTGTTATGTCTGCACCTCCATTCTCACATGCCTTAACTTCCTTTGCAGAAAGCTTCTTAAATTAATTCTTATTTTAACTCTTCTTTCAGCCTCAGGGTAACATCAAGCAGGCTTGTATGTTTCATGGCTCTTAAAGTCTTTCCAATTATAAAGTAACTGCCTAGATTTATACCCAAAGCAACTTAGTTGATTAAAAGATTATCAGTACAAACCCTGTTTATTTTGTTGAGTTCAAAATTACAGCATTTGCTCTAACTATCCTGCAGGCACAAGTACAACCATCATCAGCATTAATTAAAATATGAATAAACATAGACCATATCAGAAGTTTTCTGTAGTTATGATAGAAGAAAGAGTACAAAGCAGCATAAAATGCTATTAAAATGCTTTCTTTAAGTTGTTTATATCAGATTGAAAAAATAAGTCTTTCATCTTGTCTTCTGAAGGGCACCATATTGACATTGTGTCATGTCACAAAAGGCAAGGGACCGCTGAGATGACACAACTAATCATGTAGAAAATGCTTTCTTACTAGAGCCTACTAAAGCTCCTACTCAAATCTTTTACAGAAATAATTATTTGCCTTTTATATACTCAAATCTTCATTAAAGTATTTAGTGAAACCACATTTCAATGTAGTATGCATATCTCTGACTTCTTAATACATCATACTGAATCATTGGTCTTATTCTCGATAACTCACTCATCATTAATAACATAAGTAATCATTTGTACTATAGTGTAAAAATTTCTCAAGAGATATTAAGGTGTAAGAACATCCTCTGAGTAATTCATTCAAGGATCAGATAAGTGATTAGATTGAAGTCTCTCTCAAACACAAGATTCTCTCAATTAGTCATCCTTATCTAACCCTTCTGCTCCATTCTTTTATTCTGTTCCTTTAGATAAGCAAGTATTTAGATATTATTCCAGAAACATTACCTTAGATGATCACCTTTCGAATGGTAAGATCCTTGAGAGCATAGTTAAGGCTTCGAAATTTGTTTCTTTATATTGCTCTTAGCTGAGGATTACAATTAGCTTGGAAACCAAATTCTTCATGAAACATAACTAGAATGGTTTATTACTGAATTAGAACTTTTCCATGAACTTTTGCGATTTTTAATCTGATATTGAAATTTGCTTTGTCCTTACAGCTGCACTTGCACATTTAAATAAGTTAGTAGGCAAATAATGCCAAGAAAATAATTCCATGATTCTGTAAAGAGAAGACCAAAGTACTAAGATACAGGATGAGCATCCTTCATCCGCAAATCTGAAATCTGAAATGCTCTGAAATGCTAAATGTATTTTTAGCACAGTCATGGTGGCACAGGTGAAAAATCACATACCTGACATCATGTGATGGGTTGCAGGCAAAAATGCAAGTGCATTAGAAATATTGTGTGAAATTACCTTCAGGCCATTTGTAATAAGGTATGTGTAAAAGATAAATGAATTTCATATTTAGACTTTGGTCCCCTTTCCAATATATCCCATTTTATATATGCAAATATTCCCAAATCCGAAAGAGTCAAAATTCTAAAATACTTCTGGTCCCAATCATTTCATATTAAGATAAGGGATATTCAACCTGTATTATTCACCTGCATTATTATTATTCACCTCCATGATATGATAAGAAGAAATTTTTAGTGAGTGCATATATGCCACTGCTGAGTTCAAATCTTTTCTCAAGAAGTTCTTTCCAGATTGATTCTATAATCCTTAGATTGATGACCTTTTGAATAGTGTAAAGACATTAATAATAATTATGGAGCAGAGAAGAACAAAGAAAGCAGAGTTATTTATAATCTGGAATAATTAGAGAAGACTTTTATAAAGAAGAATTTACACTTCAATAACTACTCCAAACTTAAATTCTGTGGATTTTGTTTAAAAGTACATACTATGACTGGAGGGCAATTACCAGAATATATTCAAGGGTAAAACAAAATATTCTATTTATTATCTAAGAAGTTCTCATTCACCAATTTCTACAACGTCAGCCACTGTGATATTTTAAGACATGACAACAAATTATAATAACTAGCAAATTTTCATGCAATGTGATTTTAAAAGATACAATAGAGCCAGGCGTGGTGGCGCATGCTTGTAATCTCAGTACTTAGGAAGCTGAGACAGGAGGATCGCAGGTTTGCGACCAGCCTCAGCTACTTAATGAGGCCCTCTGCAACTTAGTGAGACCCTGTTTCAAAATAAAGAATAAAAATTAGGGCTGGGGGGTGTAGGTGGGAGGTAGAGTGCCCCTGGGTTCAATCCCCAGTACTGCAAAAAAAAAAAAGAAAAAGATACAATAGTTTTACTATAGATTGGTAGGAATGATATAGATGAAGAAAATGAATAAAGGATATGCAGTATTGACAGAAACTAGTACATAGAATTGAAAAAGTTAATTTGTGGAAAATACTAGGCAAATAACTGAAAAGTTAGGTTGAAGAGAACTTGATTATCAAACCAAAGAATCTTGTAGACCAGCCTTACCTAAAATGTGTGATTCAAAATATTGCTTCCTAATTACAATGACACATGTAAATTTTTAATTTAAATTTATTTATTTATTCATTTATTTATTTATTTTGCTGGTGCTGGGATTGAACCAGGACCTTATACATGCCAGAAAAGTGCTTTCACACTAAGCTACAACTCCTAGACCAAAATTTCTTAATTTTTTTAAAGTATTTAGGAAATACTAGATGAACAAAGATAAGCATTTTTTTAATAATCAAAAGACCTCTAGCCAGGCACAGTGACACACACCTGTAATTCCAGTACTTGGGAGACAGAGACAGGAGGATAGTAGGTTTGAGTCCAACCACAGCAACTTAGGGAGGCCCTGTTTCAAAATAAAATAGGGCTGAGGATGTAGCTCAGAGGTAGAACACACCTGGGTTCAAGCCCCAGTAACCCCCCCCCACACACACACACACAGAAAAGACCTCTGTCTTTGTTCATTTGTACTGCTATAACAAAATACCACAGACTGTATAACTTGTAAACAATAGACATTTGCTTTCCACAGTCCTGGAGGCTGAGTCTAAGATCAAGGTAGCAGCAGGTTCCGTGTCTGGTGAGGGCTCATATCTTTGCTTCCAGGATGACACCTTGTCGCTCTGTCCTCAAACATTCAAACCATAACAACCTCCCTGAGCCCTTAAGATTCTACTGCATTCTATTTCTATGAGGGAAATAAAACCCAGAAATATGGTCCTGGAAATACTGCCATTGAAAATGTAGCCTGGGCTGGGTATGTAGCTCAGTAGCAGAGTGCATGAGCTCCTTGGTTGGATCCCCAGAACCTAAAAAATAAAGAAAAAATGTAGACTTAGTGGAGCTTTTAGACCTAGAGAATAGACATGCATTTTAAGAGATTAATCAATATGTTGATTTATTACTATATATAATTAAATATATTTATACTTAAATGTATCTTGTCATTTTACTTAAATATACTAAATGTATGTGTCAATAGTTTAAAAGAATAAAGTTCTGGTATTTTATAGTACTTATTATAATGTGCAATTATGGGTTATTTGTGTAATTTTTTATTCAGTACTTATATTCCTCTCCTATAAATTCCTTAGAGCAGGGAGCTGTTTTACTCATTGGTGAGTTCATTTATTCATTCTATTTCCCAGCATATAAGCCAGTACTTAACACATAGTGAAAATTTAGTGAATATTTGATGGAATAAATGGTCATATAGGAAAGATATTTACAAATAGTATACTTTGTACAGTACTCTTTTGGCAGAGGAAGTGGTAAGGGTCTGGACTAGATAGTCTAACTGGTAAAGAAAGGAAGAGGAAGGCATAAAATACTTAATATTAAAAGAAAGAAAGAGGAGCAGTAAAAGATGACTTCGAGGCACAGAATTAAGAAAATTAAAGCACAACTAATCAAAACAAGAAATCAAGAAGGAAAGCACCGTTCCTGGTACAGAGTAGGAGCTTAGTTAATATTTCCGACGTCTGCTTTTGATAAGTTGAGTTTCATTTAAGTGTGGCAGCTCATTAAAAAGTTAAAAATGAAATCAGGACTCATGGTTGATGTTAGGAATCATTCATGGAAGGAGGCTCTTCAAAGTCAGCAGATGAAAATTCCTGGAAAGACTGTGTAGAAAGACCAGAAGCACTGATGTTTTTAAATGAAGAAAGTTGTCTAAAGCAGCACCTTAGAAATATTCAGAAAGATCCTTCTTGTTGTGGACGCTTGGCTTTCCTTCCGGATTTCTTGTTTTTATTGCTGATATGATAACACCAGCATTAAAGACCACAGGGAAGTTTGCCCAATAACAGTCCATTGATCCTGGGGAAGACAAGCTGGTTTCCTTGTATTGATGGCAAATCAAATCACATACAGCAAATGCCAGCTCTCAGATAATTATGATGATCAGAGGAAAATAAACCCAAGAAATCTGACTAGTTTTGAAATGTCATCATTTCAACAGTCAAAAAAAAAAAACAAAAAGACACAAGCTTCCAATGCTCCACTTGGAATCTAGAAATCATATATATGGTCTTGATAAGGGGGTTTCAGAGATGTGCTTGAGGTTAGGTAATGGTTTTAAAGATGTTTCTTGAAGTAGGACATGGAGAGAGCTTGGCAGATTTCCATATCCCTTGGCACATTTAGTGAGGCAAAAGGTTTCTTGGTGAATAAATTAGAAACATTTGTCATTTGAAAAATGCAAGACTGCGCCAACTAATGAGGACAGCCAGAATATTTGTCACAAGAAATCTTGGAAAGACTGAACTTTCCTTCTTCCCTTTACCTTTCCAGGTATGGGATATTAGACAAAGATAACATAGACTTTGGTTTACAACTTTAAAGCATGCAAAGGTATCAAGAGTTGGATGTTTGAATGCATATATTCTTGCAGCTTAAGTCAGCTACTGCAAGCACAATTCACAAGTGGCTGCAGTGCCCTTCAGTTTAAATGATCCCCAGGGACGGATTTGAAGAATGTTACTTCACCTAGGTTAGGCCTTCCTAGCAAGCCCTGCTGTTCAGATGCATCTGACTCCATGGGAGAGTATTAAAAGAGAGAATGTTGACTACATACTGTGCCTGCAGATAAAGAAAGATCCCCTTTATGTATTCCATTTGGATTGAGGAAAATATGATTCAAGAGAAAAGGGAATCCATGCAGCGTTGTTAGAATCCAAAAAAGGATGCTCTTATCTTTGACTTCAGGGAATGTACTGGAAGGGCCTCCACAAAAAGAAGCACATACTTGTTTTTCTCCTACCTTTTTCAATCCCTTTAAAAACTGAGAATCCTCTTTTGGACGTGTGTGAATACACAGTGACACTGGAAATCAGACTGCTCCCCAGTCAAAGTCCAAACACTGGGAATGAAGCCACCTGTCCATGATGTATACTGGGCAGTAGCTGTGTTTCAGAAAGAAGCAAGTCTGTGCTTCTGCGTATCATGTATGTAATGTATATGTGCTTTCTTCTGCACTGTGCTCTCTTCAGTTCCTGAAACATTTTCTTCACATTGCCGCACTGCATTTTCATCCTCTGGATATTCAAAACATGTAAAACTGATCACCAAATAAGAGAACAACTTCATTTCCCTCCCTGCTACCCCTCAATCTGCTTTGCACCTATAAAGCATTCTGTGTGTAAATCACCGTCAGCTGTGTGTCTGAATGTATTTCTGTGTGAGATAGAACTGCTGATAAATTCACACCTCTGTGAATGCTCAGATGCTGATCTGTACACATCGCTGTCAGTGTAACATGGAGTTCACTAAAAGAAAATCACAGTGTCTGTGGAGTAAGGAGATGTGAGATCCAAGCCTGGTCTACTACTTATTCTGTGTGACCTTATGCACCTTATAGACTCACTAATTTTTGTTCATCATTAAAATGTGGAAAATCATATATGAGCTACTTATTCCTCATGAAAAAAAGCTAAAATGATAGATTGTAAATCAGTTGGAAATTTTGCAAGGACCATACAAATAATCTTTTTTATCACCCATATGCATTTACTTATACATTTAATAGTTTAATGTATCTACTTGAAATACTAGACAAGTAACCAAAAGCATACATATCAAATAGGCTAGACATGGTCCCCATCTTCATAGGGCTGTCAGTCTAGAGAACAATATTGTTTTTTTGAGTAAGTAACTGAAATGTTATCAAAGTGAATTGCAGCATAGAGTTGAATAACATGTTTATAGGAGTCATCACCTTCCTTGATAAATAGGGAGAAGCTATTTTCTTACTTAATTTAATTTTTTTAAAAAGTGAAAAGAAAAGTACCCTATGTCCTATTCAGAGTCAGGCATAATTCTGAAGGATCTCATGTAAGAAAGATCATGTGATCTTAGAAATGCAGAGGAAGCCAGGAATGCAAAGACATGGAAAGCAATGAGAAGAGTGGCACCTGGCCAGGCAGGGCGGGGGGCTGGGTATGACATGGCAGGAGGGAGTCAGACAATAGCACCATATCACACTGGACAGGCCATGATAAAAATGTTTGCCCTTGCCTTGAGAGCAGAAAGGAGTTATTGAAGTATTTGCAGCAAGAGGTAGCATAACCATATTTGTGTTTTCAAAAGATCACTGCACTGTAAAAAGAGAACAGAAAGATAGACACAGATATAGATGCAGAAGATGTTAATAGTGTGAACTAAGTTGTTGGGAAGCAGAGATGAAGAAAGATAGGCTTGATTCAGGAAATGCTTAGGTTATTTAACGGCTAGGACGTGGTGATTGCTAAATGTCAGAAGTGAGGGAATTGGAGGAGTCAACAACAATGCCAAGGTTTCTGTTTTGAAACTAGGTGAATGGTACAGGTGTTTGCTAAGACTGGAAGCACAGAAGGAGGCTTAGGTTTAACAGTAATTGCTAACTCCTAGTCAATGCTCAAGATGTGAGATGTAATTCTCACTTCTTTGTATAAACTCTATTATTTTGCAAATGAGGAAACTGATAGAGGTAAAATAATGTGCGTCCAGGGTCACACAGCCAAGCAGTTCACTCCAGAGTCCAAGGTCTTGACATTGATGATGAGCCAGCTATCTCTTAAGAGACCCATTTCCATTTTGACCATGTTATGTTTACAATGCCCTTAAAACATAAAGTAGAAATGATGAGGGAAATAAACCTGTTAGAGAAAAAATTTTATAGCAATCCACTTACCACTTAACTTATATTAAATGAAGTGAGTTGGGAAAGGTGAACAAAATTGTGAAAGGAAAGAGTGTACAATTAGAAAGGCAATAGGCCCAGAGAAAACTAACGTGATAAATCTCAGTGTCTGGGTAGAGAACGTGACACCTCAGAAGATTAAAAGGGAACCCCATGTGGTGACACATGCCTGTAATCCCAGTACTTGGGAGGCTGAGACAGGAGGATCACAGATTTGTGGCCAGCCTCAGCAACTTAGCAAGGTACTCCACAACTTAGTGAGACCCTGTTTGCAAATAAAAAATAAAATAGGGTTGGGCGTGTAGCTCAAAGGTAGAATGCCCCAGGATTCAATCCCCAGTACCATGCACGTGCACACACACCCGCACGCACGCACGCACACATACACACACACACACACAAATACAATTATAATATATCACCATAAATAAAATTTTTTAAAAATGCAAGGGAGAACCCAAAGTAGAAAGAATAGTGCTGGAAGGGTGTAATGTGGAGGGAATCACAGGAAGAGTGCATTTCAGAAAGAAGGTCACATGTCTATGCCCAGAACAGAACTACTTGCTAATAGGTCACTAAAGAGGAATTAACAAAATGAAAGGTTTTAAAAGTGTGGAGATTCCTCAGAAAACTGGGAATGGATCCACCATATGATCCGGCTATACCACTACTGGGTATCATACCAATGGGATTGAATCTAGAAAACAACAGTAATATATGCATACCCACGTTCATAGCAGCACAATTCACAGTGGCCAAATTATGGAACCAACCTAGATGTCCATCAACAGATGAATGGATTACAAAATTATGGGAAATACACACAATG
>PVJS01013585.1:25359-41940 GCA_004027185.1 Glis glis | reverse complement strand
CTACACCCCCGGCCCTATTTTTTATCCTTTATTTTGAAACCGGGTCTCACAAAGTTGCAGAGGGCCTCACTAAGCAGCTGAGGCTGGCCGCGAACCCGGATCCTCCGGTCTCCGCCTCCCAAGTACTGGGATTACAAGTGTGCACCACCATGCCCAGCCACAGTGTTTTATCTCTTATCTGGTCTAGGGGTATGGTTCAGGTGTCTTGGTTCTGTCTTATAAATATGTGTTGTCACCATAGGTTCTAATCTCTTGTGTAGCTGGGGATAGTAGGCAGTATTGGCAACATTGTTGACTACTATACAGCATTCAGTTCTGGCCCAGGTGTCTTTAATGCTCACTGTAGTATTTGTATCACCAATTACCTGGATGGTGCAGACATCAGTTAGCAACAGGTTCAATATCTATCTATAATCTACATAGAGTGTTGTATTATGTGTGTCCTCGAGGACTTCCGCTGTTTTGATTATCTCAATGACATTAATGGTAAGGAAAGGAGCTGTGTGAGCTAAGTATTTCTAAAGGATGGTAATGGTATAGTTCTTTAGTTGATGGGAAGCTGGAGTAGTAGGTTTAGAGAAATTTTTAAGTCTTCAAGGGGAAAGAGGAGGGCAATCTGATAGGGTTTAGTATGTGTAGTTCTTCGGAGAGGGGGAGAACAGAAGGAGTAAGTACACACACCGAGCTAGGGGTAGGGTTGGCAGGCACAGTTGAGGGGTTTTGGCTAGAAGAGGAGTGAGGGAGGATAGAATGAGTAATAGGTAGTCTGAGAAGGACTCAAACTATATAATTTTGAGCTGGCACAGCACATCCACTAGATTTCATATAAAATAATAGGGAGAAAGTGTTTATGATGGGTGGAAGTTGAGGAAACCAGGAGCTATTTAGATGAGTTTAGAGGAGTCAGTATGTATAGGGGCAAACTATCACATAAACAAGAATGAAGGGTGAAGAAACACGAAAGGGAGAAAGTAAAAGAGGTAAGAATAGGAAAAAATAGAAAGCAGAATAGAGTAGAATAAAAAAGTTTTTTAAAAATAAAGATAATAAAAAATGAAGGAAAATAACAGGAAAAATATACAAGATAAAAACATAAAAATATAAGGTGCAGGCAAACAGATACGCTAGAAATTAAGTATTAAGAACCTTAAGAATTGTTTAACAAAAAGTGACAAAGTTTTCACTATTGGAATGGAGATGAATATGGTAACTTTGAGTAGTCTTGTCCTTTGCCAGGGTTTTTTTTTTTCTTGGACTGTGGCCTCATTTGAAGAGATGAAAATGCTGCTCCTAAGCTCTGATTCAAAGCTCTGCTCCCCTATCCGCTAGAATTCCAGCTGCCTGGGTTTATCTCATGGGTCATCAAGGAGGGAGGAGGTTAGCAGAGCACGCTCAGCATGGAAGCCAGTGTAGGGCAGACTGGAGTAGGCTGAGTTTCTGAGTCTTAAGAGCTACCTCCACTGGTAGAATGGGATGATGGAGCAGACTGGGGGAATGAGGGTGTTGTACCCTCCCACTAGAGAGGGCTGGCTGGACTGAGGTGGCCTGAGCATCTGTTGGTTAGAGTTTCTTAGTACTTCGTGAATGGGGTAGAGTGGAGTGGAAGAGCAGAGAGACTCAGCCACAGAGTCTCTGTTACTTCTGGCTGGGGCGGGGCGGGGGGTTCTCCTGAGCCAGAGATGTAGTTCAGTGGCAGAGTGCCTGTCTAACATGCATGAGGCCCTGGGTCCAATCCCCAGCACAAGGGAGGGAAGGAGGACAGGACAGGATAGGACAGGACAGGAAAGGAAAGGGGGAAAAAAGCATTCTTCCCCAGCCTGCTCTGAAACCTGTTGTCACTGCTGGTTCAGCTCAAGTGTAAAAGTCAGTCTCTAGTCCTGAGCGCTAGCTCCCCCGCCCATGGTGAACCTCTCTGACTGGTGGGTCCCTGGCTTGGTATTCCCTTCTGCTCAGTTGGGTGCTGGCTCTGCCCGGGAGTGCTCAGCACAGCACTTGTCTCTTGGCTGTAATAAGAGGGTAAGGGCTAGGCTGAGCTGGTCTGTGGCCTCCAACCCTAGGATTTGCCTCAAAATTTCATGCGCAGTATGTAGAGTGAGAATTGCTGCACACAGAGTTCAGCGTGTATTCCACTCTGTTTAAGGTCTCCTCTCTATTTTCCACTCCTGTAAGTCCTACACTCACCTCAGTCAGGCCAGATACAGTCCTGTTTTATTTTGTGTGACTCACTCCATCAGATTAAAAAAATCACCTTGGAATAATTCCATAGCACTACTCATATCCATCAAATTTATAAGCTGATTAAAGTAAAAATTCTCATCAAATATTAAGAGCAAAATGTTATAGAGGTGACATCAGCAAGGTGGCAGGATAGATGCTCTTTGTCCTCCACCTGCAGAAATTCTGAAACTCTGATTCTGACAACTATGCATGGATGAAAGTACTTTATGGGAACTTAAGAGTTCAACAGAAAAGTTTCAGCATACTGCTGGAGCAGAAAGAAGAAAAAAACAAAAATAAATGCACTGAAGAGGATAAAACAAAATTTCATTTTATCTGAATCACCCCCACCCGTTAAGTGTGTATCAAGAATCAATTGACTCAAATTTCTCCCACAGTGGAAAATGAAGCCCAGTAAGTGAGCCTCCAACTCCAATACCCATGTCACTGGCCACCAGGTCCACTTCTTTACCCTCACACCCAGAATACCAAGGTGATCAGTATATCTGAGTGTTTTGGGGAGCTTGAGAACAGAGAAAAGATACAGATCCTACTAACAATACCACAAACTCTATCAGGAAACCCAACAACAAATTACATGTGATATACCACCTAAGAATCCCCTATAAGGCCGGGCGTGGTGGCGCACGCTTGTAATCCCAGTACTTGGGAGGTGGAGACCGGAGGATCCGGGTTCGCGGCCAGCCTCAGCTACTTAGTGAGGCCCTCTGCAACTTCGTGAGACCCGGTTTCAAAATAAAGGATAAAAAATAGGGCTGGGGGTGTAGCTCAGAGGTAAAATGCCCCTGGGTTCAATCCCAGGTACCGCAAAAAAAAAGAATCCCCTATAAAACTGGCCAACTGGAACCCCAAATATTCCACAAGCCTCACCCATCTCTTTCAGGCCAGCTCCCTAAGCACTATCCCACAGACTATGAATGCAAGGTTTGTTTGTTTGCTTGTTTGTCTGCAGTACTGGGGGTTGAACCCAATTGGCTCAAATACTGGTGATACTCTCTATTGAATTTTGTATTTGATTGTCTCTTTCATTTCATCCAAGATTTCCATTTGAATTTTTCAGTTTCAATTGCTTTATTCACCCCCCATATAATCTCTGATTTCATTACTTTGATCATCTTTTAAATCTTTGATAATTTTAATACTCAAAAGTCTGAATTTACCTTCTGGTTATTTTCTATACCTCTATATCAGTAAATCCAATTGTTGTGAAGTTGTACTTTTTGTTTTTGTGTTGGACTGTTGTATCATGTTTTCAAGGTTCATTGGTTTATTGTTTTTCACCCTTTTGTAGTATAGTTTCCTTGCTTGTTCTTTGGTAATGATTCATTTACCAAAGTGCAGTGTATCTTAGCTGGGTTGGGGATATAGTTCAGCAAGAGAAGATTTACCCTAAGAAGATGTAGTGTCACACTAGATTCCCTGTACCTTTAAGACAAGGGGAAAGTAAACAACAGCAACCACAGTGATAAACAATATACAGCATTAAATACACAACAGGTACCTATTATAACATCTATAACAATTATCAAGAATACAAACAAGCTGGGCCTGGTGGTGCACGCTTGTAATCCCAGTACTTGGGAGGATGAGACAGGAGGATCCGGGTTCGCAGCCAGCCTCAGCTACTTAGTGAGGCCCTCTGGACCTTAGTGAGACCCTGTTTCAAAATAAAGAATAAAAAATAGGGCTGGGGGTGTGGCTCGGAAGTAGAATGCCCCTGGGTTCAATACCCAGTACCGCAAAAAAAAAAAGAATACAAACGATAACAATTACTGCAGAGGATGTGGGTAAACACAAACTGTTGTACACTGTTGGATGTACTGCAAATTAGTAAACCACTATGGATATCAGTATGAAGGTTCCTCAAAAGACTAAAAATGAAAGCACCACATGACATAGCAATACCTCTTCTCAGTATTTTTCCAAAAGAATTAAAAGTTAGAATACTACAGTAATACATGCAGAGCCATGTTTATAGCAGCACAATTCATAATAGCCAAATTATGGAACCAGCCTAGGTGTCTATCAATTGAATGGATTATGAACATGTGTGGTATATATACACAGTGGAATTTTACTCAGCTATAAAGAAGAACAAAATTATGCCATGTGCAGGAAAATAGATTGAACTAGAAAATATAATGCTAAGTGAGATCAGCCAGTCTCAGAAGTCAAGGGTCGTTTTCTCTCGTATGTGCAAGCTAGAGAGAATATGGAAAACAAAAGGCACTTTAGATAAGTGAGGAGAGAGAACAGCAGAATAGTTGAACAGGATGTGGGGAGAGAAGTGGAGAGGGGAATGGATAAAACTGAAGAAATAAACAGTTCAAATTATGCTGTGCCCATGTATGAAGGAATCACTGCCAATCTATCTGTTAAGTATGGGGAGGGGTGGGTAGTAGTGTGAGACCTGAAGGGAATCATACTAAGACCTGTATGTATATTTGTATGATTTTGAGTCTAAGATGTATAATTACAATGGGCCAGTAAACGTATTTATAAAAATGATGAAGTCAAAAGAATATTCAAAAGGAGAAAAGAGAGAAGGCAGAGAGGGGGAGCAAGTAAAGGCCATAAATGCATAAAATCAGATAAATGAAATAAAATGGAAAAATAAAAGAATTTTTCTAGTGGAGAAGAAAGGATAGAAACAGTGGCAAAATAAATGAAAACAAAGAACAAAAAAAACCAACTCTCAAAAACAAAACAGAGCAAATTAACAAAAAGACAAGAAAAAGAAAACAATAATAAAAACAATTATGTACATATGTATATTAATAACCCAATCAGTATATATAAGAACAAAAATTTTAAAAAATTCTTGATAAAAATGAAATAATGGTCTCTGTTGAGGTCAATCCTGTGGACAAGGGAGGATATTCAGTCTCTGTCAAACTGTCCTTTTGTTTCTTCTTGGGCTATGGCCCCCATCAGGGAAAGCAACAACTGAGTTTTTTTAACCCTTCCTCCTTTGCTGTTGCTTGCCATGCTACTTACTGGAGTGCTTTAAACCTGAGACTAAACCAAATGGGTCTCAGCTTCCCTGCTCACCAGCAAAGGGTAGGATAGAATGGGTAGTAATGTTTATTGGAGCTTTATCCAGACAGAATGGATTGATGCACCCACAGTAAGGCTGGTACAGAGTTCTTAATAGGAAGTCCCAGTAATGGGGGTCTAGGTTTGAATGGAGCTTTGTTGGATGGTATCTACTCTGGAGAGATTATATGCACACATTCTGATGACCAGGCAGATGCCTATCTTTGTTGGGCATCTGGATAACAGGGCCTCTACAGGATTCCACTCACAGGGAGGGGCAATAAACTGCCCTGGGTAGAGGAATCAATGCATGTTGCACAGACTCCCCTGACTTTGAATATGGCTTTCCAAGACTTAGATTCTAAATTTAGACATGCCCAACTATTCAGTTTCCCAGACCCTCTTCAGCAGACCCAGCAGACAACAAAACACAGAGGGAAAGTGAGCTGAACTCCTCTCCGTATTTCTGAACTAGACTGCCGAGGGCAATCTTCCCTATGCCTTTTTCGATCATGAAATGCCAGTTTCCCACTATGCCTTTTGGCCAAGTGCTGGCTGGGATAGTGAGGCAATATTTACCAAGAGCTCCCAGATTCTTGCAGCAGGCAGCTGCAGCATGGGATCATCAAGATGCCTCTCACCATAGCTCGACACTCACCAGTTGAGAATCACAAAGCTCTTTTTAGACATCTACTCATTGTACAACTTCAGATTCAGTGAAGTTCACACTGTCTTTCTTCAGCTATGTTCAGACTGTTTTTCTTCTCTTGACAAAAAGCAATATTCCTATTGGTTCAATTCCAAGTCATGGAGCAACTAGAACATGCTTCCATCCTCTGTTCCACCATTTTTAATTCCTCTCAATTTGCTAATGTTTCATTGAGGATTTTTGCCTCTATATTCATCAAGGAAATTGGTCTGCAGTTTGCTTTCTTGATGTGTCCTTATCTGGTTTTGGTATTAGGAAGATACTGGTTCCACAGCATGATTTGTGAGCATTACCTCCTTTTCTATTTTATGGTATAATTTGAAGATCATTGGCATTAGTTCTTCTTTAAAGCCCTGGTAGAATTCATCTGTGAATCCATCTGATGATCCTTGGCATTTCATAACTACCTCACTTTAATTGCTTGTTATAGGTCTGTTTTGATTTTCTATATTCACTTTGTTCAACTTTGATACATTGCATGTATCTAGAAATTTTTTCATTTCTTATAGATTTTTCAATTTATTGGAATATAAAGTTTTCAAAATAGTCATTAATGATCCTCTGGATTTCAGTGCCCTCTCACTAGCACCCCCCAAAAATAGCACAGGGGGTGGAGCCCACCATAAGCACAGGCCTCGAGGTGCTCTCAGGTCACGCTACCAGAATCAAGATTTCGGCACAGGGAGAGAATCTTTTCCTTCCCCCACCAAATAAACCATCAGCAATGCTCCCTGGCTCACAGTAGACTCCAAAAATCTTAACCTAACCCAGAAAGTTGAGAAAGGATTCAAATGATATCAACTTGACCCTCGTGGATCTAGCTTGCTAAAGGGAAAAGGAAATACACACTATACCATGCAGAGGCAACAGAAGTCCATAACTATTTAGAGCAGAGGAAGACTCCTCCCTTGAAACTTTACTACAAACAAGATCAAGTCCCCAAAGTACTAATTCAGGAGTTTCTTTTGTAGTTTTTTGTTTTGTTTGTTATTTTTGTTTCTGTATCACAGTTGTGGTTAAGTTTGGATGTTACTCTTGTTTTTTGTTTGTTGTTTTCTGTTTGTTTGGGGTTTTATTTCTTTTTAATTTTGCTTTTCCTTTGGGTGGATGTGTGTGTATATGGGTTAGCCTGCAGTCTTTTTCTATCTGGATTTTTACTGTTTTCCATCTCTCGCTCTCTCTTCTGTGTCTACAGATTCAATTCAATCCCTATTATAATACCATGGTCATTGTTCACAGATCTAAAGAAACTAATCCTGTAGTAATTTTGCTGAGTTCTTGTCAGTATGACCTATCTATTGGTAACAGAGGGATACTAAAATCACCAGGTATTCATTTACTGGAATCTATCTGAGCCTTTATGTTGAGTAGTATTTGCTTCATGTGATTAGGTGTACCAATATTAGGGCAAAAATATTTAGTATAATTGTATCTTATTGTTGAATTGTCTCCTTTACCAGTATAAACTGACATTCTTTGCCTCTTATGAATAATTCTGGCTTGAAGTCCACTTTATCAGCTATAAGTGTAGCTACTCCTGCTTGTTTTTGTGCTCCATTTGCATGGAATATCATTTCCCGTCTTTTTTTTTTTTTTTTTAGTACTGGGGATTGAACCAAGCAGAATTCTACCTCCAAGCTACACCCCCAGCCCTATGTTTTTATTCTTTATTTTGAAACAGGGTCTCACTCAGTTGTGGAGGGCCTCACTAAGTAGCTGAGGCTGACCACGAACCTACAATCCTCCTGTCTCAGCCTCCCAAATACTAGGATTACAAGCATGTGCCACCATGCCCATCATTTCTCATCTTTTTACTTTTAGTTTGTGAATGTTTCTGCCTGTGAGTTCAGTCTCTAGAAGACAACTTATATTTAGATCTTATTTTTAATCCAATCTGCCAGTCTATATCTGTGAGTGTGTGTGTGTGTGTGTGTGTGTGTGTGTGTGTGTGTGCGCGTGTGTGTTACTGGGGATTGGAACCAGGGGTCTTTACCTCTGAGCCATACCCCCAGTCCTATTTTATTTTTTTAATTTTGAAACGGGGTCTAAGTTGCCAAGGCTGGATACAAACCTGCGATCCTCCTGTCTCAGTCTCCCATATGCTGGTATTGCAGGCATGCACCACCACACCTGGCTCAGTTATATCTTTTAATTGGAGAGTTGAGGCCATTTACATCCAATGTTATAATGGAAAGGTGGTTATTACTTCACTGCCATCTTGATTTAGTTTGATTCTATCATAATTCTCATTTGCTTATATACTAATTGCTCAACTACTAATGAGATTTATTCTTTCTCAAGCTCTCTTGGTTGTTTTTATCTTCTTTTTGTGTGTGTGGGATTCCTTTAAGCTTCTTCAACAATGCTGACTTTGTAGTCATGAATTCCTTTAGTTTATGCTTATCTTGGAAGATTTTTATGTCAACTTTGGTTCTGAAGGATGGCTTTGCTGGATATACCTATTTAGTTTGGCAATTAGTTTCTTTCAGGAGTTGAAACATATCATTCCAGGCCTTACTAGACTTTAGAGTTTCTAGTAAGAACCATACTGCTATTTTGATTGGTTTTCCTTTATAGGCGACTCAGTATTTTAACTTTTCAATTTTTTTTCTTATCTGGATTTTTGGCCTTTCAATTTTAATCTATCATGGAGAGGTTCATTGCTGGTCTTGTCAATCGGGGTTCCAAATTTCTCCAGTATCCAGATGTCTATCTCATTACCAAAGTTTGGAAAATTTTCTGCTATTATTTCACTGGAGAGATTATGAATGCATTAGCCTGTATGTCTGTTCCTACATCACTACACGTGATTCTTAAATTAGGTTTCTTAATATTGTCTCCGAATTCTTGAGTATTCTGATCACATTTTCTTATGATCCCTTTAATAATGTCTGAATGTTCCAGAGTCTCTGCCTTGCCTTCAAATTCTGAAATTCTGTCTTCTCTTTCATATAATCTATTGGACAGACTTTCAACTAAGGTTTTTATTTTATTTTATCTTATTTTATTGAAGTACTTGGGATTGAACCCAGGGGCATTCTACCTCCAAGCTATACCCCCAGCCCTATTTTTTTATTCTTTATTTTGAAATAGTCTCACTAAGTTGCGGAGGCCTCACTAAGTAGCTGAGGCTGGCCACGAACCTGGATCCTCTGGTCTCAGTCTCCCAAGTACTGGAATTACAAGTGTGCGCCACCACTTACTTACAACTAAGGTTTTTAAATTTGACTTATTGTGCCTTTCACTTCCAAGATTTCTGATTGGTCCTTTTTTCAGAATCACTAAGCCTTTATTGAAATGCTCTTTCATATTCTGTATTTTCTCTCTTGGTTCATTCCTTAGATCTAACCCATTGTTTATTTTTAAAAGCAAGTTTTTGAATTCTCTGTCCAGCATTTCATCCACTTTTATGTCTGTGGATTGACTTGTTTGGGGGATATAAAGAGATATAAACCTTTGGAGGAGTCTTGTTGGCTTGTTTCCTCATGTTTTCTGAGATCCTACATTTGCATCTGTTCCGATGGATTACTCTTCCCTCTTTTAGGGGAGGGTTTTTTAGAGCAGTTGTCTCTTTACAATTAGCCCTAGGCTTGAGGTATATTTGAAATTAACCCTGGGCTGGGGATATACATCCAATTAGCATAATCAAATTTCTAAGTTTAACAACCAGAGCTGCTTTAGAGTAGAGAGTAACTGCAAATGCCAATGGTAATTTAAGAACAAACTATATATCAACATATATTTTAAAAACATATTACTAATGTTCTCTACAACTCTGTTAGCCAATGATAAAAGTGGTTAAGAAATAAAATAGAATAGGTTGCAATGTTAAGCATTAATGGTAGTATACTTAATACTAAATTTTATTGGAAGAAGGAAAAAAGAAAGAAAAAAGGACAAAAAAGATAAGGATCAGAAGGGAGACAATAGAAAAAATGAGGAGAGAAGAAGAGAGAAAAGGAAGGGGAATGTAGGTGAAAAAGAAGAAAAGAAGTATCAAGAAAACAATTAATGAAAGAATACTTAATAACAGTCTTGTCCATGAAAACACGAATGAGGGAAGACACAAGAAAAACTCTACACAGAACAGCTAATGTAACAACAATGATAAAAAGATTAAGTTTTCTCCTTGCTAAACATATAATGGAGACACATTTTTTTGAATACTCATGTAGTTAGAAAAACAGAAGTAGACTCACCCTTAAGGGTTTCTGGTACTTTGGGTGAGGCAGCACATGAGAGAAGTGTGGAGTACCTGGGCAGCTAAGATGCAGACAGCAGCCAGTGGCTGATAAATGGGTAGTCAACTGGAGCAATGGTCAGGGCCTGGGGCAGAATCCAGTGGCTGAGGCATGGGGAGGTGCAGGGTGGCCAGCAGACAGAGCAATGACCAGGGTACAGAACAATGGGACAACTGCCATCAGTGGGTAGTGCAATGGAGGCCCACAGCTATGCATGATGCTCCCTGGCAGAGGTGCTAGGTAGTGGCCCAGAATATAGGTTTTCAATGCTTCCTAGGCTCCAACCTCCCTGATAGAGGTGTGTGCCACTACCTAGGAGTAGCCCTTCCTGGCAGGGGAACTTAGTGCAGGCATGCAGCAGAGTCCCACTAGCCAAATGCTCACTAGGCACCACACTCCCTCTAAGTGTCTACACTCTGCTTCATTCAAACTATTTCATTCTGCTTCTCTCTTCTGTTAATTTGAATCTTGAGAAGAGCATCAGAGGAATGGAAAAGACAGGAAAACTTCAGGGGTGGCTTCCTGAAAGGATGGTTCATTATGTAAGTTCTGCCATCCAGATCCACAGAGCTACTTCAGCTGTTGTCCTTTCTGAAAACTGGTGCCTTAGCTTTTCCCTTCATTCTGTGAGATACCTTAGATCTTTCCAATATTTTTAAGGAAAAATTGGGGTTTAATTTATATTTCTAGCCAATGAAAAATAAGTTTACCAAAAAATTTCATTTTCTAAAATTGTCTACAAACTAATCATGTTCCTTTTTATATCAGAAAAGTACAATGCTTCATCTATTTCTATGTGAAATATTCCATAATATCATTCTGAAGGTCAGACTGCCATTTGCTCTATAACTCAAAATTAATATCAATGAAATGTACTTAGGCAATTAAAATTTGTTTATGAATTTAACAGAAAAAAGTTTGTTATGAGTGATATCAGCCCTAGACTGTAAGTAAATGGCTAAAATGATATAACAAAGGTAAAGTCAGGATTCCACAGACCTAGCTAATATACCCAAACTTGGTTAGTGTAGAAAATCTGACTACGCTGCAATTTAGAGTGGAATGTATGTTAAGACATGCTGAAATCAGCTTCAGGTAGGCAAACAGAAGTTTTAAAAGTCAAACAGGCCTTGAAGGTTAGAAATACTGGTTTAAGAATCCTGAATTAAGGTTACAGTTGAGGAAAGTGAGACACTGAATATCCAAATGGATAAAGGCTAGACCATATATGTTAACTGAATTCGAATCCACAACCTGTCCAGGAAGTCAAACTACAACCTTGGCAGCAATCAGCCTAGAATGGTCAGGACCTGGTCAATGACTACCAGCTTCTCTATTTACTGCTGCCATTTCCAACTCAGAAAACCAAATATGCTCTCCAAACCAGTACTGTAAGACCCCACACTGATAGTTAGCCAACCTCCAGCTTCCCCACACCAAGAGCTCCCCCAAGCAGAATTATGTGCAAAGCCATCTCTTCCCGCCTAAATAAAGTATTCTTGCTCCCCTGTCTGCTCTGAGTCTCTGCCACAGATAAGCAATGATGGTTGTTGACTTCCCTTTCAGTTCTAAGCTCGGAATAAATAGCCTCTGATTGTTCTTACTGGGTGGTCCTTCATTTACACCCACACAAGGGGTCAGAATCCAGGAAAGGGATCTAAGAACAGCTATGGTCATAAGCATAAGTCCAATAGTGGGCTCAACCTTGAGAGCAATTACATGCCTCTCACTTGGCTAGTTATACGTGCATTCAAAATAAGTGTGAATACCTTTATGGCTGGAAAAGTTGGCAAAAGATAGAATATGACAATATCATACTATGTTTACGTAAAGGGTACTTTTTAATAAAAATTATGGTATTTTTAATCTGCACCTGGTCTGTGCCTACATTACTGGCTTTAAGGCCTAGAACTTTTACCAGTCATGATTATTTTCAATTTTGACTCTACTGTCTGATGTGTATTACCTGCTCTTACCCTCCTCTCCTATTTGCTGTTATTTATGAACTTGAAAAGTGGTCTTCTGTGACTTTTTATTCTGTATGGCTATAGATAAGAGTTAAAAACCAATTGTTCACCATCAGAAACCTACTATATTAATTTCAAATAATTAGAGTTTTAGATATATAATTTAAAGTTGTGCTGGTATAAAATCAAAAGTATAAACATGTTTCAAAATCAAAATTATAAAGAAATAAAAATGGAGCCAGGCGTGGTGGCGCATGCTTGTAATCCCAGTACTTGGGAGGCTGAGACCGGAGGATCCGGGTTCGTGACCAGCCTCAGCTACTTAGTGAGGCCCTCTGCAACTTAGTAAGACCCTGTTTCAAAATAAAGAATAAAAAACAGGAATGGGGGTATAGCTTGGAGATAGAATGCCCCTGGGTTCGATCCCCAGTACCGCAAAAGCAAAAATCTAAAAAAAAGAAATAAAAATGAACATAATGTACCAGATGTATTATTTATATCCACATTCAAAAATTACTATTGTACAGCCAACTCTTGAAAAGTTTTGCTATAAGAAAGGGTAAAGAAATCAATGGTAGCTGGAAGAAGTTCAAGAAGTTGTAGGCTGATGAAAATTATCTGATAGCCAAGCATGGTGATGCATGCCTGTAATCCTAGTACTTGGGAGGCTAAGACAGGAGGACTGTAGGTTATAGGTCAACACGTGGTAATTTAGTAAGACTCTGTTTCCGAATAAAAAATATAATAGTGCTGGGAGTGTAGCTCAGAGGTAGAACACCCCTGGTTCAATCCCCAGTAAGACACACACACACACATGCACACACACGCGCGCACAAACACACATACGTATACACGCATGTACACATGCACACACGCACATAAAATTTTCCGATAAAAAGGAAAATTTGAAAATGTAGATATTATGGCAAGAAACCTTTTCTAAAAAATCATTGCACTCATATTAATTTCTAATGCAAACAAGTTATCTCAATAAACACACAAGTTAAGAATAAAAGTGCCAGAGGAATAAGATGTTAGCCATTAACTAAATTGATGGTGTTTTCAAGTGCTCTCTGTAGCATAGGTTTCGTCCAATGTACGTCCTCCCATCACACTCACTCCAATTTGAAATCAGGCTCTTTAAACTTGAGAGTAAAGACATAATATCCAAAGAATAATATAAGCATTAATAATTCCTTAAATAGAACAGAACAAGGATATGTTATCAGTCTATCTTATTATACCTGGAACATCCCTACTAAGATAAATTTGACCTACATTTATAAGCTTCTTTTCTTGAGTAAAATATTTAATTTTCAATTAAACTGAAACTTGGCTAATGATCAGCAAAATTTTCAACTCCTAAAACCACAGGAGTCAGTTATTCCTAATTCAAATACTACTACTAGTTTCCAACAATTTAAAATTAAAAGATACTTATGAATGTTTCATGATTCAATTTTATATAAAGAGCCAAAGATGGTGCGCCCATTTATTAGCCCCTATGTTTTTTATTTCTTTACAGCAAACTACATTACCTCAGTGCCCATCAGTCTCAAAATTCCTATATATCCAACTGCTTTAAACCTAGCCCAAATAAGCACATTTTTTAGCCATTTAGAACCTGCCTACTTTGCATATCCCTTGAAACTCAACATCTGGTAGCCATAGATAAGACAAACCTTGGAGCTATAAAAGGCAGCTGCTGCTGCCTCATGGAGCTCTCTGATCCAGAGACAACCATTTTTCAGTTGAGTGACAAGACACATTAAACTCCAAGTCTAGCATGACTCTACCCTGGAGAGTTACCTTGCCTTCTTCCCTTCCTGGATAGCGGCCCTGCTGCCTCTGGAAATTGTGTCTCCAGAAGATCTTGGCTGTGAGGGATTTTCCTTTGCAACCTGTGAAAGTACTGAGCAAATAAAGCTCATTGTGTGCAACTGCCATTTTGCAGTCATGGGTTTTCCCTTGACTAGCCCCAAAATTCTGAAATTACAAATGTGTAATTTTTTCCAATGAAACTACAAAAAGTAGCAATTATACTTGAATCATTTAAAGGAAAAGAAAGAAGTTGGTGTAGTGGCGTATACCTGTAATCCCAGTACTTGGGAGGCTGAGACAGGAGGATCACAGGTTCAAGGACGGCCTCAGTAAGTAGTAAGACTCTCATCAACCTAGTGAGACCCTGTTTAAAAAAAATAAATAAATGAATATAGGGCTGGGGGTGCAGCTCAGAGGTTGAATGTCTCTGGGTTCAATCCCCAGTGCCAAAAGAAACCCTACCCAGGGACTGCCTTCCTGTGGTCAGAAAGCTCCCTCTCAGTGCAGGGGAAATGGATGCAATCAGAGCTGAGGGACTAAAGCATGCTAGAGTATGTGCTGACTGCTAGCACTCTGCCCCCTAACAACTTTGGGGATCATTATAATATCATTTATATTACAGTCCCCCCTCTGTGAGTTTCATTAGGAGGAAGGATCCCAGAAAGTCCATAAAACCCCACAACACAGAGGACAGGAGGCCCATACCCCCTTTCTCTCATACAGCCATTCCACACCCTACTTTATTAGCAGGTGGCCGCCCTCTCGTGAGGCCTCCTGCTCCTCACCCTCTCGAGTGTATGTTCACACTTCAAGCAAGCTGACCCCTCTTGGGCAGGCACCCTCTACCTTCTCTGCAGTGTGCACCCCTTTTCTTTCATTAAATAAGCCTGTTATGCTTGGTGACTCTATCTGGGTCTCCCAACTGAAATCTTCCTTTGAAGAAGACAAACCGAGGACCCTCTAGCTGGTACCAAGAGCACCTGCAGTCTGCACAGCACGCTGGCAGTGGGGAGGTACTTTCTACTTCTGAACGTATAATGGTGGTGAAGTATCACGGAGCCATCTTGAGAAAGTCTTGTCTGAGCTTACTACTTTGGGTGCCAAATATCCCTACATTTTCTTGCCTCCAGGAACCAGCAGCAAATGTCATGCACTGATGCAGCAGATGTTGGCCTTGAGAACTAGTTTGGAATCAGGGGGAAGCTTCTGAAACAAAACCCCTGCCAGCACTAGGCTCTGGGAAGCCAGGCTGTGCACATAAGAGAAAGAAGGTCACTTTATACTGGGAAAACAGCTACTGGAGCTCTGATGGGAACAAGGGGTTATGTGTGATTGCGTATAGGGGCTAAGTTTCAAAACACCAGAACCAAGGGTGGTAGAGTGCGTGGGATCGTCCACTAACCCTTCCTCTTCAGTGCAGATGATTGGGGCCTTATAACGCCCCCCCCAGGCAGCCACTGAGGAAGGCACCAGAGACCTGGATGTGCTGCAGCAGACGGCATCAGCCCTGCCCCAGGAGTGCACAGGGAAATAAAACCAGAGGAAAATTCTGCCAGAGGGAGTTTTGTGTTCCCTCCCAACTGGTACTTATGAGCAAGGCAACCAAGAGTTAGTAGAGCAGACTCCACTCACAAGCCCCCCCTCTGGTTGCCAAGCCAACAGCACAAAGGAAAGATTAAAAGGGCAAAGACCATACTGCCTGTGCTCCCTCCATAGGGCACAAAGAGGACCAGAAAGCAGAGCTACTCAGTGTCGTTTGAGGATACCCTCTTTTGTCTATTAAGACATTTGGGTTATACCACTCTGGTTTGAATACATATTTCCTGCCTACCTGCCTGCCTGCCTGCCTTCCTATCTATCTGATCTTCATTTTCTTTTTCTTTACCTCTCCCTCTATTTTCTTCCCCAGTTAATATTTAATTTTAAATTTTCTTTTCTTCCTCTCTCCCCAGACTCCCCCTTTTTATTTAATCTTTAGTTAGAGTTTTTCTATTTTCTCTTTTCTTATATTCCCTCTATTTTAATTTTTATTTTTGTTCTCTCCATTTTCTTCTTTCTCATATTCCCTCTTAATATTTTTATTTTTAAATTCTTTATTAATCTGTGGCTATTTAGTTCATTCCATATGGTTTTGCCATATGGAAGTTGGGTGGAAGTTGTTTTTAATTAGTTATTACTCTATCCCCATACCTAGTCTATTTATATGCAGCAGTTTCTACTCCCATTTGTTTTCTTCTGTCTCATGGTGCAGGGGATTGAGATCAGTCCCTCAAGCACACTGGGTGGGTGTTTTGCTACTGAGCAGCACCTCCAGGCCAGTAGTGGGAAACTGCACCACAATCCAAACATAACCTAGTCCCACTCAAATGTGAATACTTCAACTTAAAGAACAGAGATAGCCGGCATGGTGGCGCATGCTTGTAATCCCAGTACTTGGGAGGCTGAGACAGGAGGATTGCAGGGTTTTGGCCAGCCTGAGCTACTTAGTGAGGCCCTATTTCAAAATAAAGAATAAAAAATAGGGCTGGGGGTGTAGCTCAAGAGGTAGAATGCCCCTGAGTTCAATCCC
>PVJS01013585.1:0-25259 GCA_004027185.1 Glis glis | reverse complement strand
GATCACAGGAAACCTGAAAGTCTAACCATACAGGGTGGATTCTACATATACAACTATCTATATTACACCTACCTAAACTTCCAGAGTGTACCAACTCTTGCAAGACCCATAGAAAAAGTGCGTCACTTAGACTCCAACACACAAAGCACTGTGTCAAAACCCATTAATCACAGCCCAAGAAACAACAGGGAAATGACAGTAAGAAGTATATTTGGAATTAAACTAAACACTACACAGAAACCAATTTCTCTGGGCAAGTTATCAATAGAAGGATGCTCACTAAAAAGGCCCACACATAAAAGTAGAAGAAAGTTTCATGAGAACAGATGCATAAATCTCAAAATAGAAACACACAAAAAATAGGAAAACACAAGGCAGTGTGATTCCTCCAAAAGTAATAAATCTCTAGAAACTGACACCAGAAATTCAAAGTGAAAGAAATGTCAGAGAATTCAAAATATTGATTGTTAAAATGATCAGTCGGGCGTAGTGGCACACGCCTATAATCCCAGTACTTGGGAGGCTGAGATTGCAGGTTCACAGCCAGCCTCTGCAACTTAGTGAGGACCTTCAGAACTTAGCGAGACACTGTTACAAAATAAAAAATAAAATAGGGCTGGGGGTGTAGCTCAGAAATAGAATGCCCCTGGCCGGGCGTGGTGGCGGACGCTTGTAATCCCTGTACTTGGGAGGCGGAGACTGGAGGATCCGGGTTCGCGGCCAGCCTCAGCTACTTAGTGAGGCCCTCCGCAACTTCGTGAGACCCAGTTTCAAAATAAAGTATAAAAGATAGGGCTGGGGTGTAGATCGGAGGCAGAACGCCCCTGGGTTCAATCCCCGGTACCACAAAAAAAAAAAGAAATAGAATACCCCTGGGTTCAATCCCCAGTACCCCCAAAACAAATAAATAAATAAATAAACAAACAAACAAATGAACAAATAATAAAATAGGGCTGGAGGTATAGCTCAAAGGTAGAATGCCCCTGACACGGGTGCACTTGTGCACATGCACAAAGACACACACACACACACACACACACACACACACATAAAGATCAATTAATTCAAAGAGGATATAAATAAACAGCTAAATGAATTAAGAAAGACAATGTAAGAAAAGAAAGAGAAATTCAATAAGGAGAGAATCTAAACAAAACCAAAATATAAAATCTTGGAAATGAAAATATCAAAGGTCAAATAGAAAACTCAGTTGAAAGCCTAACCAATAGACTAAAGAAAGGATATCAGGACTTGGGAAAAAAAGGTGGATGAACTATCACACTGAGATAATAATAAAAATAAGGAACTAAGAATAGAACATAAAAAACATTAAAATACCAAACGAATCATCTGATTAGACAAAGGAGTTGAGCTACAGCCTAATGACATAAAAAACCTATTCAACTTTATCACTATGAATCTATCATGCACAGGGAGTGAGGAGGGTCAGGAAGGAGGAAATATGGGGAAGGAAACAGAACAAATAATGGTATGTTTATATATATCACTATGAATCTATCATGTATAATTACAGTACATCAATAAAAAAACTATAAAAAAGAAAACCCATTCAATGAAATAATAGCAGAAATTTTCCCAAGTCTTGAGAAATACATGGATATCAAGGATCTGGAGGTATTTAGAACCCCAAATATATATGATCAGAAAACAGGATACATTATAGTCAAACTACCCAAAGTACAGAAAAAAGAAAGTATATTAAAAGTGGAAGGAGAAAAGTACCAAGTCACCTAATAAAGACAAACCTATCAGAACAAAAGCATATTTTGCAGTAGAGATTCTACAGGATATAGGGCATGCAATGGTATATTTCAAGCATTTCACACCCTGAAAGAAAATAAATGCCAACTAGATTACTACATCCAGTAAATATATGCATCAAAATCAAAGGAAAAATAAAGATATTCTAAGATAATCATAAACTAAAATAATTAATGACCACTAAACAAGCATTTCAGAAGGTATTCAAAAGAATCTTATACCTGGATGAAGAAGCAAGATAAACAGAATCACAAGAATATGGAAAAGAAGAATTTCACTACAGGAGTAGATAAACAAATAAGAAGTAGGAAAGACTTAAACATTATTATTTCAGTAAGCCAGCATAACTCCAAGATGAGTAGAGGAGAATGAAACAAATATATATTATTCAAAATATTCAAAATAAACACAACAAATTGAAATAAATTACGACATAACTTTCAATAATTACCCTGAATGTAAATGGTCTAAATTCTCCAATTAAAAGATGCAGACTAGCTGACTAGATTTTTAAAGAACAACACCCAAAAATGTTTGCTGTCTGAAAGAAACTTACCTCATGGGGAAAGACATACAGACTGACAGTAAAAAGATGGCAACTGACATTCCAACCAGACAGAATCTTAACACAAGTACGAGTAGCTATAATCATATTAAACAAAATAGTTTCCAAGCCAGAATCAGAAGAGACAAAGGTCACTGCTATCAAAAAAAGGGAAAATCTATCCAGATAATCAAGACATAATGACTGTAACTGTATATGCACCAGATGTTGCAGCACCCAGTTTTATAAAATAAACACTACTGGACATAAAGTGAGAGAGAGGCCCCAATTAAATAATACCAGGCTCTCACCAATAGATACATCATCCACACTAAAAAGATAAAATGGACTTATCAGATATCTACAGATTATTCCATCCAACAACAAAATACACATTATTTTTATTAGTACATGGAATATCCTCAAATATAGATCATAATTTAGGCCTTAAAGCAAGTCTTAACAAATACAAAAAAAATGAAACAATTTCTTGCATCTTACCAAACCCTAACAGAATGACACTAGAAATCAACAGCAAGAGAAACCAGAAATTACCCAAGCACATGGAGACTGAACAATACACTTCTGAACCAACAGTGAGTCACTAAAGAAATCAGGGGGTAAACTTTTAAATTCCTAAAATCACATGAAAATAGAAACACAACAGAACCTGTGGGAAACAATAAAATCAATAATAAGAGGGAAAGTACAACTATAAGTGACTACACTAGAAAAAGATGTGAATAAATAATTTAAAGATGCATCCAGAGGCCTTAGAAAAATTAAAAATGATGCCCAAAACCAAAAGGAAAGAAATAATAAAGATCAGAGCTAAAATCAATGAAATAAAGACTAAAAGAAAAATACAAAGTATCAATGAAACAAAGACTTGGTTCTTTAAAAAGATTTTTAAAAATTGAGAAATTGAACCAAACTAACCAAAAGAAAAAGAAAATACCCAAATAAATAAAATTAGAGGCCACAAAGAGTATATTACAACAGATACCATTAAAATTCAGAGGACCATTAGGGACTATGTTGAAAAATTATATTCTAACAAACTGGAAAATCTAGAGGAAATGGATAAATTTCTGGACAAATACAACCAACCAAAACTGAACCAAGGGAACATTTTTTTAAAAGCCTACATAGACCACTAAAAAGCAATGAGACTGAAACAGTAGTAAAAGGTTTTCCAACAAAGAGAAGGCCCAGGACCACACAGATTCACTGCTGAATTTCACCAGGTTTTTAAAAAAGAACAAATACCAATTTTCTTCAAACTACTGTATATAAAATAAAGGGAAGGAACTCTTCCAAACTCATTCTATGAAGCCAGTATAACCCTGATATAAAAACATGATAAGAAACAATGAAAAGAGAAAACTACACAGATATCTTTGATGAACCTAGATGCAGAAACCCTCAATAAAATACTTAAGAATCAAATCCAACATCATACTGAAAGATCATAAACCATGATCAATTAGATTAGGTCCCAGGGATGCAAGGCTGGTTCAAATTATGCAAATCAATAAACATCATACAACACATAAATAGAGTCAAGGATAAAAACCACAAGATTGTCTCAACAGATGTAGAAAAGCCTTTGATAATATACAACAACCCTTCATGATACAAACCCTGAATAATCTAGGAATAGAAGAATCATTCCTCAACATAGTAATATGACAAACCCATAGCCAATATCACAATGAATGGGAGAAAACTGAAAGCATTTTCTCTAAAATCAGGAATAAGACAAGGGTATCCACTCTCACCACTATTATTCAACATAGTGCTGGACATTTTAGCTGGGCAATCAGGCAAGAGAAAGAAATAAAAGGGATATAAATAGGAAAAGAGGAAGTCAAATTATCCCTGGTTCTAAAAATATGGTTCTATACTTAGAAAACCCTAAAGATTAAACCAAAAAACTTAAGAGTCGAGCATGGTGATGCACACCTATAATCCCAGTATTTGTGGGGCTAAGACGGGAAGATATCAGGTTTGAGGAAAACCCCAACAACTTAGCAAGACCCTCAGCAACTTTTAAAATTTTTTCAATTTTTAAAAATTTTTACAAAGGGCTACGGGTGTAGCTCTAAGGTAGAAGGGCTCTGGTTTCAATCCCTAGTACAAAAAAAAAAGACTTTTAGAACTGAAAAAACAAATCCAGCAAAGTAGCAGAAAGCAAAATAAAAATCAGTAGCATTTCTATACACTAATAACAAACTTACTAAGAAAGAAATCAGGAAAACAATCCCACTTACAATAGCTTCACTAGGAATAAACTAACCCAACAAGGTGAAAGACCTCTACAATAACAATTATAAAACATTGAAGAAAGAATATGAATAAGTTAACAGGAGACGGAAAAACCTCCCACGTTCATGGATTCAAAGAATGAATATTGTTAAAATGGTCCTATTACCAAAAGTGGTCTACAGGCTCAGTGCAATCCCCATCAAAATATCAATGACACCCTTCACAGAACTAGAAAAAAATATATTCATATGGAAGAACAAAAGATCCCAAATGTCCAAAACAATCCTGAGCAAAGGGGAAAATGCTCAAGACATCACAAGACCTAATTTAAAATATTACTACGGAGTAATATTAAGAAAAACAGAGCCAGGCGGGGTGACGCACACCTGTGATCCCAGTACTTGGGAGGCTGAGACAGGAGGTTTGCAGGTTTCTGGCCAGCCTCCACAATTTAGTGAGAGCTTGTTTCAAAATAAAAGAATAAAGTAGGGCTGGGGGTATAGCTCAGAGGTAGAATGCCCCTGGGTTCCATCCCCATTACCACAAAAGAAAAGAAAAGAAAAACAGTATGGTACTGGCATAAAAACAGACATGTAGGACAAGTGAATAGAATAGAGGACCCAGGAATAAAACCCACGCATCTACAGCCATCTGATTTTCAACAGAGAAGCCAAAAACATATGTTGAGAAAAAGACAGCCCCTTCAATAAATGGTGCTGGATTAACTGAACAATCACTTGTAGAAGAATATAACTAGATCCCTATCTCACACCCTGTACAAAAATCAACTCAATACTGATATAAGATCTTAATGTAAGATCTGAAACTTTAAAGCCATAAGAGGAAAATGTATCATCTCAAGATATTGCTATAGGCAACTATTTTTTTAACAGGACTCCAATAAATCAGGAAATAATCACAATAATTAACAAATGGGCTTATGTCAAATTAAAAAGTTTCTGCACAGAAAACAGACAACAGAGTAAAAAGTTTTACAGAGAAGATGCCAGTTATTCATCTGATAGATAATTAAAATCCAGAATTAAATTCCAAATCCAACTCTTAGGATTTATTTTCTAATCTCTCCATCAGACACATTTTATTGATCCTTTTCTAAATATTTTCTTTCCTCGGGTCTCTACGGTACTATTTCCTGCCTTCATCTACCTTACACTGGCTACGACTTTTCAGACTCTTCTGCCAGATTCTCCTCTTCCTCCTAGTTCTAAACACTCTGGTTCCCAAGGATTCTGTCTCCCATTCAGTTCTTTTCCATCTACACTAACTCCTTTACTGTTTTCATCCAGCCCCCTAGCTTTAGATACCATCCAAATACTGATGGTTTTCATCTTTGCCCCAGCACTTCACACTCCGATAGTCAACTGCCTACTTGATACCTCTGAGTCATTTCAAATTTAACATATTCAAACTGGGATTCTTTTATTTCCTCCAAAAAATATATCCTTCTGAAACTTGTGCATCTCCATGAATGGCAACTGCATCCTTATTCAGGTCAAAAACCCCGGAGTCCAAAATTTATATAACATCTTACCACTTCTTATCACCCCACTGAACACCTGATTCTAGGCCATCACAATGTCTTCCATAAACTACTATAATCTTCCATTCTCTTTTTCTTTCCTGTATCTTCTAGATGCATTTTCTTTGTGGTTACCATGAGGCTTAGGTTAAGAAAAAAATCCTGTAACAGTCCATTTTAAGCTGACAACTTTAATCACATACAAAAACTCTAAAAAAAATTTTTTTTTTTGCGGTACCGAGGATTGAACGCAGGGGCGTTCTACCTCCGCGCCACGCCCCCAGCCCTGTTTTTTTTTTATACTTTATTTTGAAACCGGGTCTCACGAAGTTGCGGAGGGCCTCACTAAGTAGAGAGGGAGAGAGAGACGGGGAGGGGGGAGAGAGAGAGAGAGAGACAGGGAGAGAAAGCGCGCGCGCATGCTGAGGCTGGCCGCGAACCCGGATCCTCCGGTCTCCACCTCCCAAAGTACTGGGATTACAAGCGTGCGCCACCACGCCCAGCTAAAAACTCTAAAATTTTAATTCCCTCCACAAACCTTGCTATTAATGTCCCAATTTATATCTTTTATATTGTGGATTAAAATTTTTATATTCTTAATACTTCTTTAAGCTTTTGTACTAAAATAAGTGATTTACATAAATCATTCACAAATATTAGTGTTCTGCATATTTCTATATATTTACCTTTCTTTACATGAGTTCTGTATTTTCATATGCTTTCATTCTGCTATTCAGTATCCTTTTATTCCAACTTAAAGAGCTCCTTTTAGCATTTTTTTGTTAGGCATGTCTAGTAGTGATGCATTCCCTCAGTTAATTGTTGTCCAGGGAACTCTCTATCCTTATCTTTAAAGGATAGTTTTGCTGGGTATATAATTCTTGGTAGACAGGATTCCCCCCCTTGGTTAGTACTTTGAATATATAAACCCACTCCCTTCTCACCTGAAAGGTGTCTGCTGACAATCTTCTGATAGTCTTATGGGTGCTCCCTCAAACATAATAACCCCTTTGTTCTTGAGGCTTTCAAAATTTTTGTCTTTGATTTCTGAAAATTTATGATATGTATGGGTCGATTTCTTTTTCTCTGTAAGGTTAAGTTTCAAGAATTGATGTCCATTTTGATCCCCAAATATAGTTTTTAGCCATTCTTTCTTTAAATAAATTTATTGCCTTTTTCTTTTGTTTCTCCTTCTAGTGATTCCATACTATATATACTAATTTCCTTGATGGTGTTCCCTAAGTTCCTTAGGCTTTCTTTATTCTTCTTCATTCTTTTTTCTTTTTGTTCCTCTGAATGGATAATTTCAAATGACCCGTCTTTGAGTTCATTGGTTCTTCCTTCCATTTGATCAAGAATGCTGTTCTATTGAACTTTTCAAGTGAATAACTATATTCTTCAGCTCCAGAGTTTGTTTGGTTCTGTTCTTTTCCCCCTTATGGTTTCTATTTGTTGATCAAATTGTTCATATATAATTTCCCTGATTTGGTTTATTTGTCTTTTTCTATTTTCTTATAACTCACTTGAACCTCTTTAGGATGACTGTTTTGAATTGTTTGTCAGGCAGCTTACAGAACTCCATTTCCTCAGGGTCAGTTTCAGATACTTATTTTGTTTCTTTTGTTGTGTCATATTTTCTTGGTTCTTTATATTCCTTGTGGCTTTGCTTTTGTTTCTATACATTTGAAGAAATATCCACCTCTCTGTTTATGAACTGGGTTCAACAAGGAAAGACCCTTACCAATCAGCCTAGCTGATAATCTGGAACTTTTAGAACCTTTTTGTGGATGTGCACACCACCATTCTACCCTTCTCCTGGGAGTCTCAAGGTTGTGCCCCTTCTGCCAATCAAAGCCATGCTGGACACAGTAAGTCATTCATCTCTTTTGCCAAAGACAGTGCACTGAAGGGCCGGTATACTGGATGCATGCTCTGTTTTTCTCCCTCCCTCCTGGGGGAAAAGTCTCAGAATTTTGTACTACCAATCTCAGAGATGTGCAAGTGGTAATAAGCAATATATACTCCTTTTCTTGTTCTTAGCTGCCCCCATATGTTTAAACTATGCAGGTTAGTTACTTTCGCACTTAAAGAAGCTGGGTTTAAAAAGAGTTCAATCTGGCAGTGCCCAGAAATGCCAAGGATATTGAAGGTACACTCCACTTGCTCTTCCTTTGGCCCCAGTGGAGGAGACTTGAAGTGAGGCAAATTCTGTCTTGGCTAGCATGGGGTAGTGGCTGACACAGGAAATGTAAAATTGCTCTTCTTACCTGTTTCAAAGTGGCTCTTCTCTGTTTTGTGCTCCTCTAGGTTCCTACAACTTGTTCACTGTTTTCTGAACCTCTCATAAAGGTATACTGCTCCATACATCATTGTTAAATCAGTGTTTTGGGATGGGGAGGAAGGAAAAAAACTGGGACTTCCTATTCCACAATTTTGCTGATGGTATGAAAGACTACCACTTTCTGGTTGGGCTCTATTCCACCACACAATAGCAAACTGAACAATTTTCTGGGGAAAAAAAGAGCCAAAGTGAAGATGAAGCTCTCTGTGTGCATTGCATCCTCCAGGATCAGCACCTCTTATGATCCTGCCTACATCAGTTGTTCTCCAGTGCCTGCAGACAGTTGTTTTTAAATATTTTCTCCAGATTTTAGAACTGTTATTCTAGACAATCAATCTGCTGGATGTTTGGTTTGGAAGGTTGATTCCAGGTGTTTTTCTAATATTTACACCCAAATCCCTCTGTTTCTCTTCTCCCATGGAGAAAAGAGTGCATCCAACAAATATGACTGTTCTGTGTAATTCTCTGTACAACTATATCTCTCCAGCTTTCCTTAAACAAACTAAACCCAGATAGGGATTACTCTGCTATCAAAGTATTTCCCAATCCTTTACAGCTATTATAAATAAGGCACATGGTTCCTGGACCTAAGATGAGTTCCTTGTCATCAAGAAATACATTCTTTTGCCAGCATTTTATGAGGCACTTTATTTCCACATCCCTAGATATTCTCTACCACTCCTTTTTCTCATCCATCACTCATGCAGCTCCTACACAATTTCAACTCTGATCATGCTGTTATACTGAAGGATGTCACTTTTGGATTTTGCAATAAGCCACTCACTCAAAAACCATTTTACCATCTTCTAAAATATATGCTTTGTTGATCATGAGTCTAGATATTCCCTTCTTTTCCACAACTATCCAGTGTTTATGCACTTGACAATCCCATAAACTTGAAGTGGCAGCTTATTTCTTGCAAATATTCTCTCATGTGGAATTTTCAGGGATTTCTTCTATATATCTTTGTGGCCTTATATGTTTTGTAGAAGGAAAAGAGGAAGAATAAGAATTATGCTAGAGGCTAGTGATATAGCTCAGTGGTACAGTGTTTGTCTAGCTTGTGCTAGGCCCTGGATTCAATCCCTAGCACCACAATTAAAAAAAAAAACTATGCTAGCTGTGCATTCATATCAGAATCTTCTAAGTTGCATTCTTAGAATTTTCCAATAATAAATTTTATCTTGGAAGGCATAGCAGTCATTTACTAATAGCTATCATCTCCAAATCTACCCTTCCGATCACTGACTATAAGGCTGACATCCCAAACTTTGTTTCAGTCTCCATTATCAGATCAGGGCATTAGGAAGATACTGGGGAAAAGAAGGTGAAGAGGTATGTTTCTTGCTGTTCCTGCAAACAGTTCCCCACCAGCCCCACCTTTGGCTTTCCCACAATCCAACATCATCGCCACATTCTTCATACATACCAACAGCAGCCATAGGATGTCCCCCTTCTCGGATGTTTGAGCTCCAATGCTATAAGATCCATCCCCAAAGTTTCTGGGCTTTGCTTTCCCCATTCCATCATGCTTTGTGTCCCCTGACATTAGAGTCAAGGCTGCTGTGTACAGTTCTGTATCATCTTTGGGTTACATCACTATTTCCTCATTTGTTCTTTCACTTTTCAAACACATGGACATAATTTCCTACATTAAATGCAGTCTAATAAATTGACTAATATAGTCTCTACTTTCCTGAATGAATCCTAAATTACTAAAAGGTTATTCTAATGTTCACTTATTTTTTGGTCAAAAACATTTTTCAGCTACAGAAAGCTAATTTAGTTGAAAATTATACAGTATTTGAATTTTTTTGGTGGTACTGGGGATTGAACCCAGGGGCATTCTACCTCCGAGCTCCACACCCAGCCCTATTTTTTAGTCTTTATTTTGAAACAGGGTCTCAGTAAGTTGTGGAGGGCCTTACTAAGTAGCTGAGGCTGGCCGCGAACCCAGATCCACTGGTCTCGGCCTCCCAAGTACTGGGATTACAAGCATGCGCCATCATGCCCAGCTAAACATTATATTTTAAATGATGAATTCTGAAAAGTTAAGTAACTTCAAAAAAGAGAGAGATGATGGCAAAGAATATTTTAAAAATCACTCACATTTCCAAAATGCAAAACAACAAATGTTAACATTTTGATATATCTACTCTGTGTCTTTTCTGTGCAGAATGCTTTTATTTTTCAAATGCATGATCAAACTATGTATGCACTTCACATAATGTCTTTAAGGTATTCATTTAACATTTTTAAAAATTTCTACTTGCAAATGTAAGATTCTAAAAGTTTTTTTCATTTTGACATACAGAAGCAAAATGACAGATTTATCTCTAAATCTATCAGTGACTATTCTCAAAATAGCATATAATTTTTAAAAATATACTGTATACATAATTTTTTGTGGTACTGGGTATTAAAACCAGGGGCTTTCTACCTCTGAGGTACACTGCCTGTCCTATTTTTTTTTTTATTTTGAAACAAGGTCTTGCTAAGTTACCATGCTAGCCTTGAAACTGCAATCCTCCTGTCCCAGCCTCTCCAGTACAGTCATGTGCTACCATGTCCAGCACATAATTGTTTTTATAAAATTCACAATTAAAGTTACTTCTCCAGGATACAGAAAAAAACAGACTACAGTTGTCAGTATTTTAAGAAAATTATATCCTCAAAATTATATATGATAACTAATGTATATTTTCCCAGAAAAGCCTACATAATTTTTAACCTATATTTTTATACTATGAACAAAAAGACAAATACCTTTCTTGGCATCCTATAATAATAAGAAATAAATTTAGTGAGGCCAATTACTTACCCCCTGTTACTGACAATTGCCTTTTTCAAGTGAATGTAATTTGCAGGAAAGATCCCCTATAAAAGAGAAAATATTTCCAGTTAGAAAAGTAAACTGTGATTAATATCTCATGTATACTAAAATAGCAGTGAAAACACAGTAGATCTCCTACTGTATCAATCACTTTGCATATGTAGGACACGAGGTTGCACAAAGCATATTAGGTAGAAATTTCATGGCCATATGCAATCAGAGTCTATCCTCAAGGGAAAACTGTAAAGTTATGTACTATAAAAATAAAATTTTAAATTTTTAAGAAAGAGTTACAGGTTGGAGATGGTCAGTCAAATCACTTTCAGGATATGGTATTATGTATTATATATCTCCACACCAACACCATCATCTAACCAACAACTGACAGATCATCCAGCTATGAGCTATAGGAACAATTCCCAGACTCTGGCTTACATTTAGATTCAAAAGAAAGCATTAATTTGGGAGATTTTATAATATTTCTCTTTTCACTCCTTTCAAATTGTTTCCATTTCTATATTTACCATAATTTTATTTCATTCCCACCTACTCTTCTCACTGATGATGAGTAGAGTTGTAGTGAAGTTTTTAAATATATGATATATGGTTTACTCTTAACACTGTCATAGGTAGCTGGTTGATGAACTTAGCACTTCGATTACACTCTTGATAGAGAGTTTTCTTTATTTTGCTTTTTTTATTGGTGAAGTATAACTATATATCATAATGAGGCTCAGAGTGACAGAAACACACATACACACAGCATTTGGTGTGTTTCCCTCCAGATCCCACCCTACTCTCTCCCCCAGCTCAGGTCATATTGGAAAGAGATAACTGCTCACAAAAAAAAAAAAAACTCGCATAGTAGAGGAAGAGGAATCCATCACAACAGGTGTGCAAATAAAACAGAATCTCCAAAAACATGAGGAAACAAACCAATAAGACACCTTCAAAACCAAATCCACATGTATCAAAGTGGATGATATGCCAAAGAATTCAAAACATGGATTGTTAAAATGACCAGTGAATTAAAAGAAGATCTAAGGAATAAAATAAAGGAGAAAATATAAGATATATTAAAGAGCATTTTAATAAAAACAGATTCTGAAAAAAATCAGAAATCTTGGAAATGAAACACACAATAAGTCAAATTTTAAAACTCAGTTGAAAGAGTCTCCAATACATTGGATCAAGTAAAAGACAGACTCTCAAAGCTTGAGAAAAGAGAGAGAGACTGGAACATTCACACAATATTTCCCCCCAGTGACTAAAATATGATGTTTATAAGTTTAAATGCATAAGCCAACTGTATCAAAATTTATAATAGATACATTTCTGATGAGTGATGAATGGAAGAAGATTCGCATTATTTTATCTTTTTTGTAATTCCAACAAAGCTAAAAATATATATTATTTGGTCCTTTACAGAAAATTTAAGGTATTGATATTGAATTTTAAAAAGAGGAGAACAGAGCCACTCTTACAGGCAAGAATATGTATACATTATTAATACATTAATACACCACTGAAATTCAGAGGATCATTAGGGACTATTTTAAAAACATATTCCAATAAACTGCAAAATTTACATGAAACTGATAAATTTCAAGACAGATTCAACATACAAAATTTGAATCAAGAGTATAATTTGAATCAACAGGCCATTAACAAGCGATGACATTAAAGCAGTAATAAAAACTCTTCCAATGAAAATCCCAAGACCAGATGAATTCACTGCTAACTCCTACCAGGCCTTTAAAGGACTAATGCCAATGCTCCTCAAATTATTACATGTAAGATTAAGTGAGGGAATTATTCCAAACTCATTCTAGGAAGCCAGGATCACCCTGATGCCAAAAATAGATAAAGACACTTCAAGGAAAGAAAGGTACCTATCAGTATCTTGATGAACACAGATGCAACAATCCTCAATAAAATATTACCAAATCGAACTCAACAGTACATTTAAGAGATTATTCACCATGATCAAGTTAGTTTCATTCCAGAGATGCAAGGACGATTAACATTCACAAATCAAGACACTACATAAATAAAGGACAAAAATCATATGATCTTCTCAATACACACAGAAAAATCCCTCTACAAAATTCAACATGCATTCATTACAAAAACCATTAAGAAACTAGGGAGATAAGGGTCTTATCTCCACATCATAAAGGCTATGTATGATGAACTCATAGCCAACATCATATTGAATGGGGAAAAACGGAAAACATTTTCTGTAAAATCATGAATGAGCTGAGAATGTCCACTCTTACCACTCCTATTCAATACAGGACTTGGAATTTTAGCCAGAGCAATGAGGCAAAGGAAGGAAATTAAAGGAATACAAATAAGAAAGGAAGAAGTCAAACTGTCCCTGTTTGCAAAGGTATGATCCTATACTTAGAAAACCCAAAAACTCAGAGCAGGCATGGTGGCGCACGCTTGTAATCCCAGTACTTTGGGAGGCGGAGACCGGAGGATCTGGGTTCACGGCCAGCCTCAGCGCTCTCTCTCTCTCTCTCTCTCTCTCTCTCTCTTTCTCTCTTTCTCTACTTAGTGAGGCCCTCCGCAACTTCGTGAGACCCGGTTTCAAAATAAAGTATAAAAACTAGGGCCGGGGCTGTAGCACGGAGGTAGAACACCACTGGGTTCAATCCCTGGTACCACAAAAAAAAAAAAAAAGAAAACCCAAAAACTCAACCATAAGAGTTCTAGAGCTGATAAACAAATTTGGCAAATGGCAGGATACAAAAATCAATAGCTTTCCTGTACACTAATAATGAATTTTCTATGAAAACATTTCCATTCATAATAGCTTTAAAAAATGAATAAATCTAACCAAAGAGGCAAAGACCTCTATAAGGAAAATTATATAGTGCTAAAAAAGAAATTAAAGATGACACTGGAAGATGGAAAGACCTCCCATCTTCATAAATAGGCAGAAGTAATATTGATAAAATAGCCACACTACCAAAAGCAATTTACAGATTCAATACAATCCCCATCAAAATACCAATGATATGTTTCACTGAACTAGAAAAAAATCCTAAAATTCATATGGAAGAACAAAAGACCCAGAAGAGCCAAAGCAATTCTGAGCAAAAAGAACAAAGCTTCAGGCATCATAGTACCCAACTTCAAATTATACTATAGAACCATAGTAACGAAAACACCTTGGTAATAGCATACAAAGACACAGAGACCAACAGAATAGAATAAAAGAGACAGAAACAAACTCACACAACTAGTCATCAGATTCTTGACAAAGGCACCAAAAAATCTACACTGGAAAAAAGACAGCATCTTTAACAGACGGTACTGGGAAAACTGGATATTCATACATAAAAGACTAAAACTGGATCCCTATCTCTCACCTACACAAAAGTCAACTCAAAATGGATCAATGCCCTAAGAAAAAGATCAGAAACTTTGCAACGGCTAGAAGAGAATATAAGGGAAACACTACCACATATAGGTGGCAACTTCCCCCAACAGGACTCCTATAGCTCAGGAAATACCAAGAATCAATAAATAGGATGTCATCAAACCAAAAAGCTTCTGCACAGCAAAGGAAACAGCAGTGGAAAGAAAGAACCTACAGAATGGGAAAAAAATCTTTGCTAGCTATTCTTATGACAGAGGATTAATATCAAGAATACATAAAGAGTTCCAACACTTCACACCAAAAAAAACAACCTATTCAACAAATGGGCAAGTGAACCATACAGTCACTTCTCAGAAGAAGAAATACAAATGGCCAACCAATATATGAAAAAAATATTCAACATTTTCAGCAATCAAGAAAATGAAAATCAAAACCACAATGAAATTCTGTCTCACCCCATTCCAAATGGCAATCATCAAGAATACAAATAACAATAAACGCTGGCAAGGATGTGGGGAAAAGCAGCTCTTATACACTGCTGGTGGGAATTTAAGTTAGTACAGCTAATTAAGGAAATCCACATGGAGGTTTCTCAAAAGACTAGGAGTGAAACCACCATATGATTCAGCTATATCACTCCTTGGGGTTTATCCAAAAGAATTAAGGCAAGTATACAGATACATGCATACCCATGTTTACAGCAGCACAATTCACAATAGCCAAATTATGGAACCAGCCAAGGTCTCCATCAACGGATGAATGAATAATGCAAATGTGATATATATACACAATGGAGTTTTATTCAGCCATAAAGAAGAACTAAGTTATGTTGTTTGTAGAAAAATGGATGGAACTGGAGAGAATTTTCTTATTTGATACAAGCCTGACTCTGAAAAACAAGTGACATATGTTTTCTCTCATAGGTGGAAGCTAAAGATAAAAAATGGGGAGAGGGATATTATGAAAATAGAAGGGAGACCATTAGCTTAGAGGACATGGATAGGAGGAAAAGGGAGGAGGGGTACTGAAGAAATAAATTGATTGAGTTATGTTATATGCATGTATGAACACTCTACAATGAAATCCACTCTTGTGTATAATATGTACCAACAAAACATTTTTAAAAAGAATATGAATCAAGCTATTAAGAGACATATAGATACCTGTTGCTAATAAAGGCTACAATAACCTAAGATTCTAGAAGGCAGTTAATATTACCAAAATACACAATCTCAGAAGTACCACATTAGTGTTAAGTGAAGAAATTAATAGAATCTAATAGGACAAAAAGAGCTCTAACACTGTTTAGGGTAGTATAATCTAGTTTCCTCATTTTTCCCCCCTGTACTGGGAATTGAACCCAGGGGCAGTCTACCTCTGAGCTACACACCCAGCCCTCTTTTATTTTTTATTTGGAAACAGGGTCTTGCTAAATTGCTGCGGGTCTGGCTAAGTTGCTGAGGCTGACCTCAAACCTGCAATCCTCCTGGTCTCAGCTCCCCAAGTCCTGGGATTACAGACATGCCCCACCATGCCTGGCTAAGTCTCTTCATTGCAATTAGTTTGTCAAACCACTGCAACGACTAACCACAAGATAACCTCTCACACAGAATCTAAAGACCTGTATCATAGGGAGAAGAATTGAGAAATGAATATGAGGTTATGAGTACCTTACCTTAATTCTAAAATAAAATGTTAATTGCCCTAATAGAGAAGTCATGTTGAGAAGCGATGTGGAGAGAAACCACAAGACTACATGAGAAGCCCAATTACTGTATTTCAGTGGTCCAGCTGAGAACAACCCTCCAACCATCGCTGAACCAACATGCCCAACAAATCCTCCTGGACATTCCAGCCATCTGAAATTCCAGACAACCTCAACTACAGGGGACCTCAGAGGTATGAAAATAATCACCCAGTTGACCCAGTGAAATCACAAAATCGCGAGAGGTAAAATGGTTTAATCCTTACATTTTTTGGCATGCGGCAACAGATAAAACAATTTGTTTAATATTTTTAAGGGCATCATCATTCATGTCTCTCTCAACAAGGTTTTCCAATTATATACTCTGCATCAACTTGATACTTTAATTACAAACATACAATAATTTCAATGACCACAGTCTCCATACTGATCACCAAATACTAGTATTAGAAGCCAAGGTAGAGGGGGTGACCAAGATCATAAATATTACTAAGAATAAATAAATGGATGAATAGCATATAATATCACAAATTATAGCTTTCTATTCATTTATAATAGTTCTCATTTATTCAACTTCTTTTTGGCAATTTAATCAACATTTTAAAAGTAAAATACAAGCTGGGCATGGTAGTGCATGCTTGTAATCCCAGTACTTAGAGGCTAAAACAGGAGGATTGCAGGTTTGAGGACAGCCTCAGCAAATAGTGAGACTCTCATCAACCTAGAGAGACCCTGTTTCAAAATAAAAATAAAAAATAGGGCTGAGTAGCTCAGAGGTAGAATGCCCTTAGGTTCAATCCCCAGTGCCACAAAAAAATAAAATAAAAATAAATAAAATACAAATAGAAACCATTCCTATGTAGGCATTCTTTGGGCAAAAATAACACCTGAAATGTGTTTCAAATCAGAAATATGAGGAAAAAATTACCTATGAGCAGTGGCTCTCAACCAGGAGCAACTGTGCCCCCATAACACATTTGGCAATGTCTGGAGTCCTTTTTCATTGTCACAACATGGGGGGGGGGGACACTTACTGGCATCTGGTGGACAGAGGCCATATATGCTGCTAAACATCTTAAATTGCACAGGACAGTCCCCCACAACAAAGAATTGTCTAGCACAACATGTCAATCATGTGAAGAATGAGAAAGCCTAGTTATGAAGATTTTTTCTTTTTTGCACTGGGGATTAAACTCAGGGGCGTACTACCTCTGAGCTATACCCCCATGTTTGTTTGTTTGTTTGTTTGTGAAAAAGAATATCGCTAAGCTGCTGAGGGCCTCGCTAAGTTGCTGAGGCTGTCCTCAAACCTGTGATCCTCCTGTCTTAGCCTCCCAAGTACTGGGATTACAGGCATGCACCACTGCACCCAGCTTTCCTTATAACTTTACCTCAGAAACTAATAAAAGCAATGATTCCACTGGGAAAATGAATAATTAAAACTCTAAACAATTTTCTTTTTTTAATAAAAATAATGTGATAATTTTGATATTATTCTATACAAGGAAAAGCATAATACATAAAATATTAAGCCGGGTGTAGTGGCACACATTTGTAATCCCAGTACTTGGGAGGCTGAGACCGGAGGATCTGGGTTCGCGGCCAGCCTCAGCTACTTAGTGAGGCCCTCCGCTACTTAGTGAGACCCTGTTTCAAAATAAAGAATAAAAAATAGGGCTGGGGGTGTATCCCGGAGGTAGAATGCCCCTGGGTTCAATCCCCAGTACCACAAAAATAAAATAAAATATTAAGCTACAGAAACATATAAGAAAAATTTAAAATATTAATTATATGAAAGAGTAAGCAGAAAGAATATTTTGAAAATTCATTCCCAGAGAAGAATGTTCCTACTTGTATTATAACTGATAATTAGAATACATTTTGTTTGACCAAGATATTATCAATTATAGTAAACCAAACACATAAAATTAGTTTTGTATACTGTCTCTTGTTTAAATTCATATCTTAACAAACATATTAAGATCAACAAACGTCTAATTGGACATTAGAATTTTTTCCATCTTATATTTTATAAGTAAATTCATCTTACTAATTATATGGTTTCACTGAACTAGTCCTATGAATAATATAACTTACTTTCTGTCAAATACCTGAAGGAAAAATAATATTCAGAAGCCTAAACAGGCCTCTTCAAGATAAGCTTTACAGCTATGACCAAACCTGCATTTTCTGTCCTTTCAGAAAAAATCATTTTAATACTACTGAGACAGAAAAGCATTTGATACAGTTCTGTAAAGGAAAAAATGATTGTGGCTACTGTAAAAGATTGAAAGGTGGAACAGTAAAAGTTGTTATTATATCTAAAATACTTAGGCGGCTTAGCGTCTTCTGAAATTAGAAAAGCTGACAAAATTTTAATTACCTTTACATTTGGCTTCTTTGTTGACACTCCTCTGTACCAACCTAAAACAAAGCATACAAAGGATATTAAAATCATATTGCTGTCATTTTCAGTAAGAGACATAATAGGAATGTTTTTAGAAAAAAAATCAGATGACTACAAAGCTTTTCTTAACAAATACCCATGGTCTTATTAGGATCTAGAGCTGTCCTAATAGTTCACACCAAAAGGAAGTTTTATAATTATTACATTCCCAATTTTCATTACAGGGCATGAAGCCCTTTCAACTGAATAAGAAACAAGAAATTAGAAAAGACCTCTGGGGACATGTAATTCAATTGCACAAAAATTTCCAGAGCACCAGAGACAAAGAAATGCTAAAAACATATTGGTTTTTTTTGTTGCAGATAGGAAGTACAGCTCAGACGTTGATACCTGGTCTCATGCAATCTCCCATGCAGTATACTATAATGTTCTCATTTCTTTGCCTTCTAGATAGACACTAAAGTCAACATCTCTGCTAGTGCAGATCTCTCTCGCTCTTCACTATCTCCTGTCAGCATTCATCCACAGCAGTAATGAGTTTCAACTCAATGGTAAACACCATTTTCAGGGAAAGGAAATTTTATTGACAATTTTTCTCCATTCCAATCTATAACTTTCAGAGTTTTGTTAGAGTTGCAGTACTAGAGTTTAAAAGGAAACAGCCCCTGCATGTACAAAGGCAAGCCAAGAGTTCTACTTAAAGGAGGAAGATGAAGAAAAGGATTATTAATAATAGCTAATATTAAATGAGAACTTAATGTTTTAAATTCCATGTACTAGAATTGAAAGTTCATTCCATTTATTTTTTTAAAGTTTTTGTGAAAAGTTTATTTGCATTAATTGACTCCTCTTTTTCCACCATCATAAGAGATACTGACATTTGTTCTTTGTGATCAGAGAGAGGACATTTTGGAACGGACAATCTGTTTCTACTATTCTTTAAAGAAAAATCTTAAAAACAAATTCAAGTGCAAAAGTTTTCAGTAGTCTTCCTATCTCCAGTGTACCTCAGCAAGTTACAGCTGTTAAGAAATACATAAATCCAGCCGGGCGTGGTGGCGCACACTTGTAATCCCAGTACTTTGGGAGGCGGAGACTGGAGGATCCGGGTTTATGAGGGCTGCGGCCAGCCTCAGCTGTCTCTCTCTCTCTCTCTCTCTCTACTTACTGAGGCCCTCCGCAACTTTGTGAGACCCGGTTTCAAAATAAAGTATAAAAAATAGGGTCGGGGGTGTAGCGGGGAGGTAGAACGCCCCTGGGTTCAATCCCGGGTACCGCAAAAAAAAAATCTGTAGTATATTCCTGAAAGTATACCATAGTCCTACAAAGTAAGGGAGCCTGAATGCAATAGTGGTCACTTCCTTTCAGAGTCTCAAACCTCTTAACAGCTGTTGACAGGATATTTCCAGTTTCTAAGTCACTTGATGACAACCATTCCATAACTAGGGGTCAAATTCTTTTCAACAAAGCTAGCTCTGGGTTTACTAATTTTTTTCCTCAAAATTTACCAGACCCACATAAGGTAGTGACTAATTCTTGAATTTTTAACTATGATTATTTTTCTTCATTAAAAAATGTATTTAATAAAAGGTCAACATATGCAATGTATGTATGGAAGATGCAGTTTTAAGATGTTTATTATAAAAATTTGCTTATGGTTTATACTTTGGATTTTTAAATAAATCATCTCTTCAATAAAGGTCTCTCAACTCATTTGAAATTATCTAAAATTCTGGAAAAAGTTTATATCACTTATTAACCTTACAAACTCATAGCAAAGCTATGAGGAAAAGAATCAGTTTTTCCTCACCTGAAAACAACAAACAAAAGAAGAAAAATCCTTGTTTCTGTTTAGGACGACAGCTGAAATAATAAGTTTTGTTAACTCATTTACACATTGAGTATCAATTTCTTCACTCATTTAAAAAAAGTAGTAATCTACCAACATGATACTTTATAGGATATTAAGAAACATAACAGATAGAGAAAGTAAGAAAGAAAACAAACTTCAGATCAGAAAGGAGAAAGACACGTAGAATAGTGGGAAAGGCTCAGGAGGGAGAAGGAAGAAAAGAGACTTACTGAAGGAAACAGATCAAATAATATTATATTCATATATGAATATATTACTACCAATCTCACTGCCATATATGGGGAGGGAGGAGGGGGAGCAGGGTGGGATCCAGAGTGCAATCTCGCTGTGACGTATAATTACAATGCACTTAAAATTATTTTTTAAAAAAATCTATGGAATCAAACAGAGCATCCAGAATAGACCAACATGAACAAAGTCAACTGATCTCAGACAAAGGAGCAAAGACAATACAGTGGGAAAAAGACAGTATTTTCAACAAAAGGTACTGAAACAAATAAACATCAGCACACAAAAATGAAATCTGGACACAGACCATACACAGTCACAAAAATTAACTCAAAATGTATCACACATCTAAATATATCATGCAAAATTATTAAAATCCAAGAAAACAACATAGAAGAAAATCTAGGTGACACTGGGTATGGTGATGACTTTTCAGATACAAAACTAAAGGCATGATTCATAAAATCATTGATCAGCTGGACTTCATTAAAATTAAAAACGCCTCCATATAAACACATGGAGATTGAATGATAACACTACTAAACAAAGACTGGATCAGAGAGGAAATAAAGGGAGACAGTGAAAAATTCCTAGAATCAAATGAAAATAGAGACACAACTTATTAAAATCTATGGGTCACCTTGAAGACCGTGTTAAGAGAAAAATTTATAGCACTGAGTGCCCACATAAATAAAAAGCAGAAAGACTCCAAATAACCTAATGATGCACCCGAAGGCCTTGAAACACAAACAAACTAACCCCAAAACCAGCACAAGACAGGAAATATTTAAAATCAGAGCAGAAATTAATGAAATAGAAAAAATCTAAAGGATCAATAAAACAAAAAAGTAGATTTTTTAAAAGAAAAATATCAATAAACCTTTAACCAACCAAACCAAAAGAAAGAGAGAACAGATCCAAATTTCTATAATAAGAGATGAAAAAGGAGATGCCACCAAAGATAGTGTGGAAATCCAAAAAATTATTAGAAACTATTTCAAAAACTTATACTCTAATAAACTAGAAGACTTAGAAGAAATTGACAAATTTGTAGACACCTGCAACCTACCTAAACTGAACCAAGAGGAAAGAGAAAACCTAAACAGACCAAAAGCAAGCAAAGAAATTGAAATGGCAATAGTTCAATGGTTGTCTTCCATCAAAGAAAAATCCATGTCTAGACGGATTCTCAGCTGACTTTTACAAGACCTTTATAGAAACTCAATGCTTTTCTAATTATTCCATGAAATATAAAAAGGAGTACTACCAAACACTCATTCTATGAACCCAGCATCACTTTAATCCCCAAAGAAAATACAGACCAATATCACTGATTAACATAGATGCAAAAATTCTTAATAAAATACTAGCAATTTGCATTCAAAACTACCTCAAGAAAATAGTACACCACAACCAAACTGGCTTCATTCCAGAGATGCAGTGCTGGTTCAACATACGCAAATCAATACATGCAATCCACCATATTAATAGAGTGAAGGACAAAATCACATGGTCATCTCAATAGATGCAGACAAAGCATTTGACAAAATCCAACACCATTTCATGATAAAAACGCTGAAGAAATTAGGGATAGAAGGAACCTACCTCAATATCATAAAGGCTATGCATGATAAACCCAAAGCCAGCATCATAATGAATGAGGAAGCCGGGCGTGGTGGCGCATGCTTGTAATCCCAGTACTTGGGAGGCTGAGACTGGAGGATCCAGGTTCGCAGCCAGCCTCAGCTACTTACTGAGGCCCTCTGCAACTTAGTAAGGCCCTGTTTCAAAATAAAGACTAAAAAATAGGGCTGGAGGTGTAGCTCAGAGGTAGAAGCCCCTGGGTTCAATCTCCAGTACTGCAAAAAAAAAATGAATGAGGAAAAACTGAGAGAATTTCCCTTAAGATCAGGAACAAGACAAGGATGGCCACTGTTACCACTCCTATTCAATATAGTACTTGAAACTCTAGCCATAGCAATAAAACATAAGGAAATTAAAGGAATACAAACAGGGAAAGAAGAACTGAAATTATATTTGTTTGTGAATGATATGATCCTTTACTTGGAAGACCCAAAAATCTCAACCAGAGGACTTCTAGAACTGATAAACAAATTCATCAGAGTCACCAGATATAAAATCAACTAACGGAAATCACTAGCATTTCTATACACCAATCACAAATTCACTGAAAAAGAAATCCAGAAAACAATTCAATTCACAATAGCCTCAAAAAAATACTTAGGAATATATTTAACCAAGGAGGTAAAGGACCTCTACAATTAAAATTATAAAACACTAAAGAAAGAAATTGAAGAAGATCTTAGCAGATGGAAACACCTCCCATGTTCCTAGATAGGCATAATAAATATAATCAAAATAACCATCCCACCAAAAGTGGTCTACAAAGTCAATGCAATTCCTATTAAAATACTATGGTCATTCTTCACAGATCTAGAGAAATCGGTCCTAAAATTCATATGGAAAAACAAAAGACCCAGAATAACTAAAGCAATTCTCAACAATAAGCACCATCCTGGAGGAATCACAATTCCTGATTTCAAATTATACTACAGAGTTATAGTAATAAAAACAGCATTGTATTGGCACAAAGATACAGAGAACAATGGAACAGAAGATTCAGAAACAAATCCTTATATTTAAAGCCAGTTCATTTTTTATAAACTTGCCAAAAGCACATGCTAGAGAAGACAGCCTTTGACAAAGGATGTTGGGAAAACTGGTTATCTATTTGTAGAAGAATGGAGTTAAAATCCAACCTCTCACCCTGCACAAGTGTCAACTCAAAATGGATCAGAGACCAAGAAATTAGACCAGAAACTTTTCAGATACTAGAAGAGGGCATAGGACCAACACACCAACAAATAGGAAGTGATATAAACTTCTTTAATAAGACCCTAAAAGCTCAGAAAATTAAAATGAGAATTAGTAAATGGGATGGGCATTAAATTAAAAAGCTCTGTTCAGCAAAGGAAACCATCAAGAGTCTAAAGAGAGAGCCTACAGAATGAGAGACAATCTTTGCCATCTGCTCCTCTAATAGAATATACAAAAAGCTTTAAAAACTTAACACAAAAAAGACAAATAACCCAATTAAAATGGGCAATTGAACTGGATATACACTTCTCAAAAGAAGAAATACAAATGGCCAATAAATATATTTAAAAATGTTCAATATCATTAGCAATCAGCAAAATGCAAGTCAAAACTACAATAAGATTCCATCTAATTTCAGTTAAAATGGTAATCATCAAGAACACAATAATAAATGCTGGCTAGGATGTGGGGAAACAGGAACTCCTACACACTGTTGGTGGGATTGTAAACTAGTACAGCTGCTATAGAGATCAGTGTGGAGGTTTCTCAGAAGATTGGGAATGGAACCACCATATGATCCAGCGAAACCACTCCTGGGCATCTTTCCAAAGGAACTGAAGTCAGAATAGTATAGCGATACGTGCATACCCATGTTTATAGCAGCACAATTCACAACAGCCAAATTATACAACCAAGTTAGGTGACCATCAACAGATGAATGATTACAAAACCATGATATATACTCACAATGGAATTTTACTCAGCCATAAAGAACAAAACTATGTAATTTGCAGGAAAATGGATGGAACTTGAGAATATTATGCTAAGCGAGATTAGCGAGTCTCAGAAAGTGAAGAGTTTTATGTTTTCTCTCATATGTGGAGGCTAGAGAGAAATTGGGAAACAAAAGAGACCTCGGATAGAGGAACAGAGACTCCGGTGGAGCAATACAGTGTGCTTAGTGGAGGGAGATGGGGGGATAGAGACATAAAGAAGGTAACAGTTTAAATAATGCTATGTATATATATAAAATTCCAATGCCAATCTCAATGACATATACGGGGAAGGGGAGGGTGGGGATGGGATCTGTAGGGAAATGCACCAATGTATGCATATATATTCCTATCACTCTATACCTCAGTAAGATGTATAATTACAATGCACCAATAAAAGTATATTAAAAAGTTTCCTCTGTGAAAGACACTGTCAAGAGAATGATAAGACAAGCCACTGCGTAGGAGAAAATACTTACAAAAACATATCTGATCTGGGCATGGTGGTGTATACCTGTAATCTTAGTACTTGGGAGGCTGAAACAGGAGGATCTCAGGTTCACAGCCAGCCTCAGCAACTTAGCAAGGCCCTCTGCAACTTAGTGAGACCCTGTTTCAAAACAAAAGTAAAACACACACACACACATACACACACACACACACACACACACACCATATATGATAAAAGACTATTACTGAAAATATACAGAGAACTTTTAAAATTCAACATTAAAAA
>PVJS01013584.1:0-41852 GCA_004027185.1 Glis glis | reverse complement strand
TGTAGAGGAGAGAGAGAGATGGAACCTGGACAGCTGGGGGAGGGGTGCAGACCCTGACGTGTAGAGGAGAGAGAGAGATGGAACCTGGACAGCTGGGGGAGGGGTGTAGACCCTGACATGTAGAGGAGAGAGAGAGATGGAACCTGGACAGCTGGGGGAGGGGTGCAGACCCTGACGTGTAGAGGAGAGAGAGAGATGGAACCTGGACAGCTGGGAGAGAGGTGCAGACCCTGCCCTGTAGAGGCACAGAGAGAGAGAGAGAGATGGAGCCTGGACAGCTGGGGGAGGGGCGCAGACCCTGCCTTGCAGACATAGAGAGAGAGATGGAGCCTGGACAGCTCAGGAGGCAGCACAGAGACAGAGTAGGACTTCAGGGCAGGTACCTGGCTCTCCTGGGCAATGTCCTGTGAACTTGCAGGGGTACCAGGTATGAAGCAGGCTCTCAGGTAGGCAGGTGGGCAGCACCTGCTCCCTGTAGAACCCCCAGCCTATACAGAGGCGGAGCTGGCCAGGGCTCTGATACACCTTTGGTAGGTGCATTCTCAACATGCCCGTCTCAGAACCTGACATCGCATGGCCTCATCCCTCCAGGGCTCTTCCAAATGAGGACCAGCCTTCAGCAGGTCCTGCCACAGGGGACCAGGCTCACCCCACAGAACCAGGATAGGAACTGGGGTCCTCAGATGAACTCACTCACCTTGTAATGCTGCTGCAGCCGGATGAACACACTGGTCTTCCGGTCCCAGGACACAACCATCCCGCTGCGGGTCTCGATGACCAGGAAGATGCCCATGTAGCGGATCTTGTAGGGCAGAGTCCCGCCCTGTCCTCTCTCCACCACCTTGAAGCCACCCTCGTGGAGGATCAGCTCATAGCTCTGCAGATGGAGACACATGGGGGACAGTTCAGAGAGCTGGGGGCCAGAGCAGGGAGTCCATGCGTTCAGGGGCTGCAGTTAGGGCTGGCAGGAAGGGCTGCTGGCCGGGGACCCTCGGGAGCATCAGGCCAGGAACCAGCAAAAGAGCCCTCAAGGCTGCGGTCCAGCGCTGCGCAGTACACAGCCAGCCATGTTCCTCTCCTCCAACCTGCCGCTGCCCTCCTCAGCCCCTCCACCCTTGAGGGGAAGCGCCCCCAGTCAGCAGCCCTGCTTCCTGTGCTGTGAACTCTGATCTCCCTTTGCTGGAAATGGCTATCCCAGGTGTTCTGGGGCGAATTGTGGCCCCAGTCTAACCGCCAGGAGCTGTGAATGCATTCATTATTGGGAAAAGATTCTTTGCAGATGACTCTGTGGGGGCTCTTGAAATGGGATCATCCTGAATTACCTGGGTGGGCCTTAAATCCCATGAGTGTCCTTAGAAGGGATAGAGGAGAGACAGTCACAGAGAAGGTCATGAGAAGATGGAGGTAGGGATTGGAGTGGTGTGGCCACAAGCCAAAGATGCCTGGAGCCCCCAGAACTGGAGAAGACAGGAAAGACCCTCCCCAGAGCCCCTGTAGGGAGGTGGCCCTGGCAGCCTTGACTCGGACGTTAGGCTTCCAGGCCTGTGAGCCAGCAGGGGTCTGCTGTCGCAAGTCCTGGCTCTGGTTCCACTCATCACAGCACCCTCAGAACAGCAGTGTGGCCGAGAGCCCGGGGCGCCTGCTGGGGGCTGCGGAGGGAAGGAGGAGGTCCCCGCGGCGCGTGTGTACCCCCACCTCCAGGAAGAGCTTGATGGCCTTGGAGCAGGTGGTGCCTGTGGTCCCGCAGGGCACGTTCTCGGTGACGATGCGGAAGGTTCCGCCAGTGCTGGCATTGACCCCGCAGTAGTCCTGGGGCAGGGAGAGAGGGAGCGCCGGTCAGGGCCTGAAGGAGCAGGCCCGTGGGAGGGGCGGGGGCCACCCACCTGAGCCAGGGTGTATTCGCAGTTGCCCTCGAAGCTGTAGCGCTCCCCGTCAAAGGTGATGAAGTGGCCGCCCCCATAGGCCACGCAGGTGCTCAGGCAGGGCGTGTGGCTACACTCCCACCGGTGGTTCCTGCAGGTGCTGTGAGGGGGAGTGCCTGCTCGTGGGGGCCCTTCCCATGACACTGGCCATCCCAACCCTGTGCCAGCGCAGGCCCAGGCTCACAGTGGTGGCCAGGGTGGGCCTTGCCAGAGATCCAGCCCTCCTCCACAGAACACCTGCCGAGGCCCCAGCACGCCAAGGCCAGCTCAGGCCACTGCGTGGACACCTCCCCACCCACTGTCTCCATGGCTCAAGACCCACCAGGTGTTGCAGTCGACCTGGATGGTCTCCCCGGGCCTGTAGCTGGCCTCATTGTGCACACAGGGGCAGTCCTCCACCGCCACGCAGCCCCCTTTTCCATCTGCCACCAGCCCGTCAGGGCACACGCAGCCTGAGACGCAGTGTGTGCTGAACTGTGGGGCACAGGTGGCCCTGGTCAGGGACTAGGAGAGTGGCTTGCTCCTTTGTCCCTGTTCAGAGTCCCAGGACACCAAACCCACGGACGCTGTCCATCCTGGGGGGCGGGCACACAGAAGCCACGAAGGAGATGGAGCCACAGGCCACCAGCCACATTAGGACCCCCGGGACTGGGATCACCAGAGGCTGCGTCCCCACCCCTCCCTGCAGCTGGGGACCGTGGTGCTGTCCTGGCGGTGCCCAGAAGACTCACACAGTCCATGTCCAACGTGTGACAGCTTTGGAGACACTCGGCCCCGGGGACGCCCGCAGAGGCATTCCTGCAGTCCAGGTACACCATGGGCTCTGCGCATCCTGGGGGGTGGGACGAGCGTGTGGGAGGGACCCGGGACAGGCCGGCCCTGTCCCCCCTACACCTGCCAACCCCATCCTGTTGATCGAGTTTCTGGCCCATGCTTCCACACCGCTGCAAATGCTGACCTACGTGCCCCAGCCCAGGACCCTTGACCCCAACGGCATGGGCTGGGGGGGCTGGGGCGGGGCTGGGGCAGGAGTGTATTACCTGCGCTGTTTTGCATTGCATCTCCCAGGCAGGTCAGCCTCCCACTTGCACAGGAGCTATAAGAGACAGGTCGCCCTGCTTTGGACCACCCCTCGGCCTGATGTACCCCCAAGTCCTGGATCTCTCCAGGCCTCACCACCTCCTCACAAGGCAGGACAGCACCCACTGCCAGGGTCTCTATGAGGCCCCAAATCCCGAAAAGGTGCTCAGTGGGCACAAAGGCAGCTGGATGGGGGGAGTGGGAAAGGACCCTTAGCTTGTGTCAGTTTGAATCTTGAATGCCCCCCAAAGGCCCATGTGCTAAAGGCTTGGTCACCAGCCTGTGGTGCTATAGGGAGGTGGTGGAACTTTCAGGAGGTGGGGCCTAGCGGGAGGAAGTTAGGACATTGGGTTGTGCCCTCGAAGGGGATATTGGGACTCTGGTCCCTTCCTCTCTTGCTCACTTCCCCTTCACAAGATGAGCAGTTGTGACTGCCTCACTGCAGACTCAAAGCAATAGTACCAATCTATCATGGACTGGCTCCTCCCAAACTGTGAGCCAGAATAAACCTCTCTCTTTATAAGTTGTTCACCTCAGGTTTTTTTTGCTTTAGCAATAGAAAGCTAACTAACATGGTTTATGAAGGAGACACCTTGAAGGCCAGGTGGAGGCAGGCAGGGGCACACCCCCGGCCCCAGCAGAGAGCTGCCTGGCAGGAGGCCCCCAAGGCGCATACCCACCTCTGCCCCACCCTCAGCCCTCCTTACCACACCACGCCACTGTCCTGCAGGATCTCCCCGGGAGCCACCACAGTGCCACGAAGGTAGCAGGGGCACTCCTGGGCTGGCACACACACGCCCACGTCATTCAGGAAGGTCCCCGCGGGGCAGGTGCAGCCGTCCACAGGCACAAAGGGGACTTCACAGGTGGCGTCGGCATTGCTCAGGGCATGGCAGGTGGGCGTGCAGCGGTTTACCACGTACGCATAGCTCTGGGACTTGGGGCAGCTCTTCATGTACTTGGCTGCGGTAGGCAGGGGGAGGAGCAGGTCAGTGGCCGGCGGCCCCACCATCCCTCACTCCACTCACACCTGAGTTGCATTCTGGGACCCACGGTGAGAGTGAAGGTTCTTGCCAGTTTGGGACAAAGAAACACAGAGCCTCTGGCTGAGAATTGTGTTAGTGAAGTCCCTGGGGTCCCCAGCAGCCCCCAAGCTCCTGGCTGAGAATCGTGTGTGATGATAGCTGTCGCTCCTGGGATCCCCAGGACTCCTGCACTGGCCTGGCAAGGCCTGGAGGGCTGTTGGGACACCACCCCCTAGCGGAGCCAGTACTCACTGCAGACGCCGTCCCTCCAGCCACTGAGCAGCACGCCCTTGGCGGCGCAGGCTTGCACGTAGGAGGACAAGGCCGCACACATGCAGTCCTCGCTCCTCTCACAGTTGCACGTGTCGAACATGCAGTTCTGGGGGCGGAGCGGGCAGGGCGTCAGGGGCCCCGTCCCTAGGGTCCTCACTGCCCATGCACCCCTCCCCCCACCCCGACCGGGACTGGAAGCTCTGCCCTGAGGGGGAGCTGCTCAAGGGTGGGAGGTGGCCATGGGGGACTCAGGCAGGAAAGCCTCCAAGGTGGACTGAGCTTTGTGTTGGGGATGGAGTCTGAGGCCACCGGGAGGGGCAGCAGCAGGATGTCTGGAAGGCACACAGCCGGGAAGGCCGGGACCCACGGGGGTCTTCATGGGATGTGGACAGGTCCACCTCGTATGTGGGGGTCATGGATCAGTGAAAGGGGAGACTGAGGTAGGAGCTGGTGGGAGGGTTGTTGATGGGGTGGGGTAGCGTACAGGCAGGCTGAGCACAGAGGCGGGCCTGAGCCTGCCACTTGGAGACCCTCCCTAGGGTTAGATCAGGTGTATTTTAGGACTTTGGGCTCCCAGAAATTGACCCCCAAGCCGCCTGTGGTGGGTTGAAGCTTGTCTTCACAAAGCTGGGCTGGAGGCCTTCTCTAGTGCCTGCGGGTGGGGCTTTAATGTGGAAAGAGGGTCCCTGAAGATGTAACTGAGTGAAGATGAGGTGGCAGGGTGGCCCTGCTGGGGACACAAGCCCTGTTCCAGTGACTGGTGTCAAAGGAGTGAAATTTGGACAGGCAAAGACGGCCACGTGGAGGCCAAGTCCTGGAGGACCCTCCCCCAGAGCCTCCAGGACTCTCGTTTTTAGGCACTGAGTCTAGGGGCAGCATTATCTGCTCTAGGGTGGGTGGGCCTTGGGGAAGGGGCCATCCAGGGCTCCGTTACCCACACCCGAGCCCTGCAGGCCACAGTCTCTCACCGCATAGAAGGGTGCAGGTTTGACAGTGGAGTGGCAATCGGCAAAGGCGCCGGCGGGGTCGGTCATCCGTGAGCACCAGTGCTGGGCGTAGTTCTCTGGGAGGGAGAAAGTGGACGCTGCCCCTCACCCGCCTCTCAGGCCCTGTCCCCTCAGTCTTGGGACTGGAGAGCTGGAATGAGGAGCTCCCAGGCATGACTCCCTCCCCAACCCTAATGCCCCTCATGCTTTTCTGCCTATGTGGGGTTCCCCACCGCTCCCCAGGGTCTGGAAGGGCTGCCCTGGTGACCAGGGGCCGCGGGGACACAGGTACCATTCTCCACGCTGAGCGAGCAGGGGTCCTCGAAGCTGTTCTTGGCGTTGGGGCAGGAGGCCTGGGTCTTCCAGGTGTTGGAGAAGGCGGCGCCTGTGCCCTCCACCACACCACTGAGGGCGGTGAAGTCATCCGCCTGGTTCTGATTGAAGTTCCCACACAGGCCTGAGGCCAGGAACCAGGGGGATCAGCGGGTTGTCTAGCCCGGTCTGTTCTCCCCGGGCCCCTGCTGTCCCTCTAGACTCTGCCATGAGGCAGACTGACCTGAGAGCCCCTTCCTCAGATTTGCTTCCAGAAACATCTGCAGATAAGCCCCCATGGGGGCAAGCCTCTGTGCTTATCTGCTTGCTCTCTGTCCTTTCTGGCCACCGGTTGGATGTTAGGCATCCTGGACTGGCACTGGGGTCGCCCCCCCCAACCTGTCCACTGCCCTCCTCTGCCTGCCCCCTTGCCTCGCAGCTGGAGCTGGGTCCAGACCCCACCCCTTCCCCTCCCCAAAGGCAGGGGGTGCGCCTCACCGCACATCTGGCCGTGGTAGGAAGGGTCCAGCCTGATGGACACCTGCATCAGGGGCACGAGCTGCACCTGCAGCTGCAGGCCAAAGACTGTCTGCACCAGGATAAAGAAGCTCGTGGGACTGAAGATGGTGATGTTGGCTGCAGGGGGAGAGGTGTAAGGGTGTGGGTGGCCAGTGGGCATCCACGGGGCCCAGCCACCCCCATTAGACGTGGGAGTGCGGGCAGGAGCTCCCATGCCCATGACCCCCATGTGTGCATGGGTTCTGAGTGATTGCTGACCCTCCCCAAAGGACAGGAGTGACCATGCCAGACACAGGGTCCCTGCAGCAACCCAGGGTGGGACCTATGCCACCCCCATTTAGAGATAAGAAACCTGCCCACTGAGCTACCCAAGGCTGCATAGGTCTTGCCAGGCACAGAGCTGGGCCCCGCCTGAGCTCCCAGAGTTGACTGCCCACTGGGAGCCACGTACCTGCCGACATGGGCAGCTGGGTGTAGATGGAGTTCATGAACACGCGGCCGTTGGCCTGGATCTGGATGGCCTGGAGGGGGGGCATGGTCAGTGCCTGCCCGTTGGGAGGGCCAGCCCTACCCCGTCTGCTCACGGATGAGCAAGCTCTGGGCTTGGGCTCCCCAGGGACTGAGCTGGAGGGGGAGCTCCGGCCTGCACCTGCATAAGATCCTAGAACCGTCCACCCGGGAAGGGGCTGCCCTAGGGGGGCTTAGGGATGGAGTTCATGCCTTTCCTGGCTCCAGCTTGTCTCTGCAGGCCCCCCACCTTTGCTGCTCCCAGCATGCCAGCATGCAGGGCTGACTCCTCACCGTGTCCCCGCCGTCCAGGATGAGCGTCACCATTCGAAGGCAGTTCTCCGTGTCCGTCAGGCCACACTTCCGCAGTTCAACCAGCACGGTGAAGGCGCTGTCCACACACTTCTGTTGGGAAGCCACAGGGTGAGGGGTGAGCGTGGGCGTGGGGCGTCCCTGTGTGCAACGCCCATGAGACTGAGGTGGCCCCGTGGGTAGTGACCTCAGGCACAGGGTCACCTCCAAGCCGCTTGTCTCAGCCTGGGGCCGCATCAGCAGGGGGTTCACCCTGGGGCAGAAGGGGCTGAGGCCCCTGGGAGAGGCCGCTGTCATGGACCCTGCCCAGTGGCCGTACCTTGGACAGGACGTAGTTGCAGTCCCCATGCACGTCATAGAGCTTCTCGTCATAGGTGGAGATGTGCGACCCGCCCCGCACAGAGCAACTGCCGGGGCACGGCAGGTCCTGGCATTGCCACAGTCCCCCGGAGCAGGTGCTGGGGGGGCAAAGAGCGTGAGCAGAAGGGGCATGGGGAAAGGCAGGCCCACCCCACGCGTCCCGCAGAGGCTGGATCCTACCAGGAGCTGCAGCTGGTGTTGAAGGAGGCCCCGGGCGCGTAGGTGCGGCCACGGTGGGTGCAGGGGCATTGTGCCAGGGCCAGGCAGCCGGAATGAGTGACATCATCCAACACGGTGCCTGGGGACAGGGAGGGGCACAGGGTGAGCACAGGGCCACTCCTGTGTACAGGTCATCTGCCCAGGGCACAGGGCATCTTGCCTCTAAGAAAACCCCAGCCCTGGGATGGAAGTGAGGGTGCCTAGACTAGAGCGTTGCCCCTGCCTGAGCCCTAGTAGCTCAGGATGAGCGCCGTGCTCCTCTGGACCTCAGTTTCCCCACCCAGTCACCTGCTCTGCCTCCCTCTATAGATCAGATCTCCAGCTTCCGAGCAGTCAGCATCTACGCTGCCCTTGACCCTAGGCAGGACCCCGGGCAGGGCCCACCAGCCCTCTGGATGTTGGAGACAGTGACCCTGACTCTGGCCCTGGAGGTGGGCTGGGGCACAGGCCTGCCTTGGGGGCAGAAGCAGCCGTCGGTGCAGTGGTCCTCGCAGAGCTGGGAGCGCTGGGGGTTGGAGCAGGTGTCGGCGCAGGGCGAGCCGCACTCCTGGGGCTGCATGTTGAGTGGGCAGGTCCGGGCTGCAACCAAGGGGGTGGCACTGAGTCCAGGCAGCTGCGTCCTGTCCTGACCACTCTGGTCAGCTGAAGTTGCGCCCTCCCTGCCTCCCTGTCCACCAAGGTCCCCACGAGCCACCTTCTGGGTGAGGAGGAGGTGGGCAAGTGGGGGCCCAGCACCTCCGACATGTCCCTCCCCTACCTATGCCCACCGAGGCCACTGCTCCACCGGGAGACACCACCCACCATCACCTGAGTTTCTGGGGTGATGTCTGAGCCTAGGGGCTGGGTCCTCCCTCTGGGCCCAGCAGGCCCCCCAAAGCCCCCAGGCCACATGTCTCCCCCTCAGTGCTCCCCACCATCCTTCCCTCCCCCCACTCAACCACCCTTGGGCTGTGATCCCTGAGTGGCTCCTCTGCCCTGTCTCCCAGCCAGATGCCAGGCAGAGGGCTGTCCCCCAGTGTGACCCTGGCCCAGGCCCTGGTGGGGGCACTCACGGCAGAGGCTAGGGCTCCTCCAGTTCTGTGGCTGGCCCCCTGCATGGGCGCACTGGCGGGAGTACTCAGCAAAGGTGGCACATGGGCACGTGGGGCAGCGGCACAGGTCCTGGGTGCAGGCAGCCACGTACACAGAGGCGTCTACCAGGACGTTACACTCAGAGAAGGCCGGGCTATGCAGGGTGCGGTAGCAGAAGTCCTCCTGGGGAGCACAGGGAAGCTGGGCACCCTCTGACCCCCACACAGGATTACCACCATGCTCATGTGGGAACCCTACCCCTTGCAGACCAGACCAAGGAGCCCTTCTCCCTCTCAAGGTTCCTTCCACCCACCCACCTACCTATCCATCCATCTACATATCCATCCATCCCTCCATCTACCCATCCACATATCCATCCATCCATCCATCCATCCATCCATCCATCCACATACCCATCCATCCATCCATCCATCCATCCATCCATCCATCCACTCAACTATCCATCCACATATCTACCCATTCATCTATCCATCTGCCCAGTGGAAGGGGAGGTGAAGGCACCCAGGCACCCTCAGGCAGACTCTGCAGGCTCAGTACTGAATTTCCCCCCCACCCCAGGACCCCAGACTGGCCAGGTGTGGGGGCACAGCTCCCAGGCCTGCCAACATCCTCATTCCACCTCACAATGTGGGGTTTGGGGATTTTACTGCTTCCCAGCCACATGCCAAAGAAGGGTCCTCCCCGCCCATGGGATGCTTCTTACTCTGGGATCCCTGAGTGCCCCACAGCCCAGCCTGTGTGGACATAGGCATACATGTGCTCCCACAGATGAGCACGCATACTCCGCACACACACCACCTGAACACTTGGAGTGTGTGTTCACTGGTGCACCTGACTTCCCCCCATCCCATCCTGCTGATGGGAGCCAGGCCCTGCCTCCCTCACACCCAAACACCAGCATCAAGGGCATGAGCCGCTCCGTGACTACATGGGACCAGGGACCCTCTCTTGCCTGTCACTCAAGGACCTTCCTCAGCCCTCAGCCGGACTGTGCCCTGAGGTATAGTCCTCCTGCTGTCCCCATCCCCCGGGGGCAGGGGCTAGACGCCTGGAGAGGCACTCACTTTATCTGTGCAGTTGTTGGCTGGAGAGGGCAGGGGGTCCTGGCACTGCTCTGTGGGACCATCCAGTTTCTGCAGGTTCCCGAACTGGATAGGGGTCAGCCTGGTGTCTGCCGAAGAGGAAGTGCTCAGTGTGGGCAGCTGTCAGGGCACGGGGGCCGGGGGGATAGCCTCCACTCCCTGAGGCCGCCGCAGGAGAACCCCCACCCATGCTCAGGACCCCACACCCCCTCAAGGGCGCCTCCAGGCCCAGTGCCTCTGCCTCACTCTGTCCCCTCCGGGCCCCTCTGGGTCCGTCTGCCCTTGGCTGGGGACACTCTGGTGGCACTCACTGTGGACGTAGAACTCGTTGATGGCCGGGAGCCCGTTGAAGTCCCCACACAGCCCACAGGTCTGGTTGGCGTACTTGGGGTCCAGCTCCAGCTGGGGAGGGGGCAGGGGCAGCTGCAGCCTCAGAGACCCTGGCTCCAGGGTCCATCTGGCAGGTCCCCCATCCCACCCACTGCAGGGGGCCCAGGGGGCTGTGGGAGGGGCGTCCTCACCAGGACATTGTCTTCTCCATTCCACAGGAAGCTGAGGAGCAGCCGGATGTGGACCTTCACATAGTCACTGCTCTGCTCCACCAGGAGGCCGGCCCGGCCATAAGGCAGCTCCTTCCTAGGCAGAAAGTTCCAGTCCATCCTCAGCCAGGGCATGGCAGGGGCCGGCGCCCTCCCGGCCAGCTCTGAGCCTGACCCCACCCCGGGAGTCCTGGTGTTGGTGAGGGGTCTTGGCAGTACCCCTCCCCGGGGCCCAGCTCACCGCTGCCCGTTGACAAGGACGGAGCCGTTGAGCAGCTCCAGCACCAGCCCCTGCACCTTGAGGACGACGTGGGTGATGGTGGGCCTGGAGCCCACGAGACCGCGGCGCAGCTGGATGTTGAAGTCCTCGTAGGCGGCGCCGCAGTGTGTGGAGAACACGTAGTTGCAGAGGCCGGGGAAGTGGAAGACGTCGCCGTCGAAGGTCTTGTAGTGGAAGTCACCCCAGGTGCTGCACACCCGCCCGTTATGCGCTGGGTTCAGGGCTGTGGGGAGCCCCAAGGTGGTCACCACTGGATGCCACCATCCACAGGCAGTGCCCACAGGCAGCCCCCAGGGAGCAGGGAAGCTGGCGACCACCGTGTGCGTCGGTCACCCCTGGCCTGCTCCCCTCAGCTGCTCCGAGTCACCCCAAGACCACAGATCCCCCCTCCACCCTCCCACCCACTCCAGGGTGCTTAGCGACAGTCCCTGCCCAGCCGCCCCACTGTACCAGCTCCACCCCCAGATCTGGGACCCCGACCCCTGGGCCTGGAAACCCCCTCCCCAGCCGGCAGTGGCTGCCGCCCACTTACAGCTCATACGGGGAAGGACGGTGATGGGTGGAATGATGGTCACAGGCTGGGACGAGGATGTGGGGTTGGCTAGAGGCAGAGCCAGGTCACAGTGAGAGCCAGGCTGGGAACGCCCCTGCCCAGGTCCCCACCCTCTGTGATGCCCACCCTGGGGACACTCAGAAGCCCTGGATGAAGGGGCTGGTGGGGAGGGGAGCTGTTCCACTCCCCATTGGTCACTGCTGGACTCTCCCTGTCTGCCCTAGAGCTCCTCCTGCCCTGAGGGCTTCTCTGTGTGTGTGTGTGTGTGTGTGTGTGTGTGTGTGTGTGTGTATGTGCGCACACATGCATGCATGCACATGTGAGCCTCTGAGTGCCTCTGCTCTGCACCTGTCTCTCTTGCAGCCCCCTCTGAGGCCAGCACTGTCTCCAGGCAGCAGGGACTGTGGGAAGGTCTCAGTGTGGTACGAGGCTATGTGGGAAGGTGTTGGTCGGCCTGGCCCAAATGCCCCGTCCCACTCAGTGTCTGGCCCCTCTGCCCAGTCAGGAGTTCCAACCCAGAGTCCGGCTACGTACAGCTGTTCATCCTCTGACTGTCCACTGTGCTCGGCTCCCTATGGCCCTGGGTCTCTGCAAGAGAAGGAGACGGGGTCAGCAGGAAGCTAAGCTCTCAACTCCTAGCCTTCCCACGACCATGGGCCTGGCCACTGTGGCCTAGTTTGAGGCTCATGGGCCGGCCCTGGCCAGAGGCCTAGTCTCCTCAGGAGCTCTGGGAACCTGAATGGGACTTGACACAGAGACCCCTCCCTGTGGACTACAACACCTCCCTGTCACTCCACGCCATAGAAGCCGGCCTGACCCTGCCCGTGACTCCTCATCTCTCAAGTGACAGGGCAGATGCCCCGGCTGGCTCGAGGAGGAAAATGGAATCAGGAAACGGGCTTGTCCCAGGGAGGGGTTCAGCCTCATCCCACCTGTCCCTCAGAGGACAAAGGCCAGCTTTGTTGGGGAGGACAGAGTGGGAGGTTTCCAGGCATGACTTAGCAGAAACCCAAGACCAGAACCAGCCCCTGACTGAAACCAGTAGGCAGGGCAGCATGAGATGTTTGGCCCTCGAAGCAGGGATGGCTGTGCAAGGTGGCCTGGTCTGTCCGCTGCCTCCAGACAAGGCCTCCTACACAGGCGGACTGCTGAAGGCCTGGCAGTGGGCGTCAACCCGCCACTCAGGGCCCTGAGGCCGCAGTGGCTCATGCAGAGCCAGTACCCACGCAGGACTATGTCTCCCACTTCTAGAACTCGGGCCGGCCACTCACTCCAGCACCACGGGCAGCTCAACTTTCTGTTTGACTTTCCCAGCCTGTCCTGCTGACATTTGGAAACCACAGGGACTGACCTGGGCATTAATCTTTGCTCTCAAGAGCCTGCTTGACTGCGTTTCCCAGAAACACAGCCGCTCCCTCTGTCTGCCCGGACTCCAGACCCCAGCCTCTCCCGTGTACATATGCACGCCTGGCCCGGCCTGGCTGCTGCCACCTGCTGGCCCCAGCCCCAAGGACCTGGGTTCAGGGGCCTCAACAGATGCGGGTTGCACAGCACCCCTCCTCCCCATCCCACGCACACCTGCCAGGCGGCCTGCGTCTACATCACTCGACCAGAGGAATGGAAGCCCCCACTGTTGGTCTGGGTGTACACTCTACCGCAAGCCTGACGTGAGACCTGGGCTCTCTATGGGGCCAGCCTTGCATGACCGGCCACGGCTGTGACAGAAGCATGCTCCCATCCACAGAAGAAGCTAGAGGCTGGAGTGGGCTGCCTGCTCCCTAGGCAGGCCGCCCTGCGTGGGTGGCCTAGAAAAGCCCGGATATGGGACCACGGCTGAGTCCAACAAGCCAACATCCATCCTGGACCACATCCACGGCTTCCCGGACTCCAGAGATAGATGCTGTAGGGAATCCTTCCCAGACCCCAAGGAAGGGGACTCTGGGGGGACCATCTGCTCCCCTTGCTGCCTCCCCATCACCGCAGATGGAGAGAGCCCTGGGCTGAGTCCCTGCCCGCCAGGCCTCCAGCTCGAAAGGGAGCCAAGCTCAGAGAGCCGTGCCTCGGGGTGGCTGGGGCCCCAGGCCAGCCCTGCCCAGCTCTCTGCCAAACCCCGGGGCCACATCTTTCACTGTTGACAGTAAGTATTAGCATGATGGCTTTCCCGAGAGGAGACAGACAAGGAAAACAGCTCGGCTGACAGGGGCCACGAGCTGTGTGGCATGAGATGGCCAACGGCCGGCAGGACAGCCCTCCAGAGTCGGCCCTGGATCCAGACCACTGCTTTGGATACCTTACTTGCTGGCCTGGTTCCAGCCCCATCACCTGGAAGTAGTATGAACCTCACCAGAAGGACCCAGTCCCTGTGGGGGCCCCCCCTGTTGGCTGTGACCCCAGCTGTGGAGGAGAGGGAGGTGCTGGGAAGGTGCGTGGGGGCTGTCCTTCTTCACTCTGAATCTGGGCCTCTCAGGGACCCAAAGAGACCTCAGCCAGTGTTACCCCTGTCTGGGCCTGTCCCCAGGCCAAGGCCCCCATGGGGCTTCCCTAGGGCTCTGCCCTGAGGGTAAGGACCCAATTTCTTTCTTCTGACACCCCATCTGAGCCGGCCTCTGGGTTCCAGACACTGTATTGGCCACAGTTTGGGATGTAGGCTGGGGCCATGGTGTCTAGGACACACAGAGGGGGCAGGTGTCCACCTCAGCAGGCAACCCCTAGTCTGAGGCTGCCCTGCCAGGAAGATGGTGCCAAGAGGGCCAGGGGCTTGGGCCTTACCTGCCGGCCACACCAGGAGCAAGGCCGCCAGGGTCCACTGCAGCACCCCGCTCCTGCGCCCTGAGCCCATCCTGGGGCCGGCACGGGGGTGGCGGTGAGAAAGGAGTGGGGCAAGGCGCTTGCTCCCCGGGGGCCTGGGCTTATGTAGCAGAACACCTTGGCCCGGCTCCTAGGCCACGCGGGGCACCGTCCAGTCCCAGGGCAGCCACGTGTGTTTGCTTTTGGGGAGGGGCCGTGGCAGGGAAGAAAGAGGCCTGGAGGAGGAAGGATTTGCTGCTCTGCCATCAGACATGGCCCCCCCCCCGCCCCCTGCAGCTTCTGAGGATCAGGAGGAGAGGGCAGGACCTGGGGTGGTGCTGGCCTGCTCTGGATGCAGAGCCCCTGGGCCCGTGGGAGGGCAGTTGGCAAGCCTGCTCTGCGTCACCTCCTTCTGGAACCTGGCCAGCAAAGGATGGGGTCAAAGGGTGGAGACCTCAGCCTGCGTCAGCTGCGGGGAAGCTAAACAGAGGCGCTCAGCACCAGGGCCCTAAGGTGCAGGGAGGCACCTGCGCTGGCCCCGGTCCTGGAGGGGCCAGCAAGTGGGAGGCCTGGGGTTCCTGCTCAGCTTGGGAGTGGTCCTTGGGCGTGTGTCAGGGTGGGGTGCCTGGTCTGTGTGTCTTGTGGGGACCCCAGGAGGAGGCTCCATGCTTAGAGACCCCAGTCAAGGGGATAAGAGCCTCTCACAGACTCTAGGAGGTCACTGGGTTCCTGCCGGTTGCAAGGTTCAAACCCAAGGGGAAACAGGGCCAACGCTGGCCTGACCAGCGCTCCCACACCCGGCATCCTGTTTGGCCTCTACCTCCCTCCCAGGGCCAGCTTGTCAAACCTGTGCAGGGAACGAAGGAAGCAGCCACTCCCCGGGGGTCCTGGACTGCCTGGGGACACCACAGACAAGAATGGTGGTGCACACACAGGCTGCAGAGCGGTGCTGATGGGGAGTCCCGGAGCATGACCCCTGCCCACCCGCCCACACAGGAGCCTCGAGGGCCCAGCCCCCTGATGCTTCCCGGGGGCTCGGGTGGTCTCCACAACATCCTTTCTAAGTGGCACCCTCAGGGTCCTAACTCAGTGCTTCTTTTCCATCTCACTGTCCCGGCAGGCAACTCTGCCACAAGCTCGTCACTCAGGACCCGACTAGTCTGAGAATGTTCCCTGGGACAGACCAGACCCCAGTGGGGAAGTGCCAGGCCATGTGGCTTTAACCAGGCCTGCGGAGCGTTTAGGTGGGCTCCAGGTTTGCTCTGTTTCTGCAAAGCCAGCATCACAGGGAGGGGGCGCCACGCTGACCCCCACCCCGCCCCGCCCCCTGCATTTGTCTTTCTGAGGACAAAGTTGCAGAGGTGGAATTGTGGGGGAAAGGGAAAAACCATGTTCAAAGCTTTTGAACTACTTCATACCCACTAGGCTCACTGTTGACAAAAATGGAGAAAATAGCAAACGCTGGCAAGGATGTGGAGAAATTAGGACTGTAAGACGGTGCAGCCATGGTGGAAAGCAGCCTGGAGGAGCCTCAGAAAGTTACAAATAAAACCACCAGATGATCCAGCAGCCCCACTCCTAGGTGTGTGCTCACAAGAATTGAAGGCAGGGACTCTGACACTGTATACCCGTGGTCCTGCCAGCATGATCTACAGTCACCGAAACGTGGAAGCCACCAGGTCTTCATCGGTGGACGAATGAACACACAAAACGTGGTCCATCCACGCAGTGCAGGGTTGCACAGACTTTAAAAAGGAGGGAATCTGACATGTGCTACAGGCTGGGTAAATGGAGGCCATTACGCTGAGTGAGATAAGCCAGGCATAGAAGAACAAGCCCTGCGAGCCCACTGCTAGGGGGCCCTGGGAGTCGTCAGATCCACAGAGATAGACAGTTGGATGGGGGCTGGCATGGCGGCCCACACCTGTAATCCAGTACTTGGGAAGTTGAGACAGGAGAATTACAGGTTCAAAGTGAACCTCAGCAACTTAGCAAGCTCCTGGTTCAAAATAAAAAAGTAAAAAGGGCTGGGGGTGTAGCTCGAAGGTAGAATGCCCCTGGGTTCAATCCCCAGTACCAAAAAAACAAAACCCAAAAAGGCTTTTGAGACATTTCGCTTCCCGTCACCCCTTGCGTGGCCCTCACACTGCCCCTCATGGCACCAGTGCTGGTAGCTGAGGCCTGCCTCTCTGCTTTGCCGGTTTCTTCTATGCAGGGCGCAGAGCTGCGGTGGAGGCGCTGGGCTCCTGCACAGGGGTCAGGAGCATTCTGGACCATTCCAAATCAGCACAGGCTCCACCTTCTGCTCCCTACGCCCCCTAGGCCAGGGCCTCAGCTGCCACCAGCTCCTCCCCACCCTGTTACTTCCAAAGTGGAAGGTCCCCAGGGCTGAGGTTTTTGGGGTCTCCAAAATTCTCTTTCATATCCAGCCCGCTGCGCCACTGGAGAGTCTGGAAGGACCCCACACAGCGGGCTGGGGTGGATTGGCACCCCTCTGCCTGGGCCCTCTGTGCTCCTGGGCTGCAGCTACGCCCAGGCCCCTGCTGGACCCCATCTTCCTCATCATTCCTGCCTGCTCCTCCCCACCCCTACCTGGAAGGAGCCCCACAGCCAACACACACGCAGGTACTCAGCAAGTACCTGCGAAAAGCGGGGTCCACGCAGCCCCCACCCCAGCGCCTGCCCCAGCACCATCTCCAGGACAGGGCAGGGCTGGCCCAACGAGGCCTGTCAGGGTCACGGCTATTGAGACACCCCGGATGCGACCCACAGCCCAGCCTGTTTGCTTAGCCTGCCTGGAGTTTACCTCTTCACAGTTGAGGGAGCTGGAAGCAGAGGATGAGGGAGGAGAGGGACATGACCGTTCCTGCTAGGAAGGGGGGCTGGCCGCAGCTTCCCAGGGTGTGGGGGGACTCCCACCTCAGCAGTGCCAGGAACCTGTCCTGCGGCTTTGGTGGCAGAGCCAGCCCGGCCTAGGGCGGGTCCCTGTCACTCACCCCAGCCTCTGAGTCCAGGGCCAGCCAGGACAAAGGGGACTCACAGAGCCCAGGGGTGGACAAGGTTCTCGTGGACAAAGACCCCTGACCACACAGAGTGTAGGGGTGGACAAGGCTCCCCAGGGCAAAGACCACTGAGCTACAAAGAGCCTATGGGTGGATGGGGCTCCCCAGGACAAAGATCCCCCAGTCACATAGAACCGAGTCTGGACTCATCCCACCAGGAGTGAGGGCCTGCCCTGGACCCCATGGGGCTGTGATGCCTTCTAGTCATCCCTCTAGAACCTGTCCCCAGGCAAGAGCAGCCTGCCTGACACGGCAGCGCCAACTCAGCCCACTGCCCACTGTCACCAGCCGCCCAGCCCTGCCCGGGTGCTCAGCCCTAGTGGACAAGCCTGTGAGGGCTTGGCAGCTGTGTGGGGGTCTCCATAAGCTGGGGCTCCTTCTCAGCCCAGCCCTCCCTCAACAGAGCCATGTCGCTGCAGGGACACAGGCCAGGGGCTATCAAGCCCTGGGGCTATTTGAATAATACTGCTTTTTACCTTTTGGCTATCGTGGAGTTTTGGGGTTTGGGTTTTGTTTTTTGTTTTTTTGCTTTTTTTGGTACTGGGAGTGAACCTGGAGGCATTCTACCTCTGAGCTACACCCCAGCCTTTTTGATTATTTAGTTTGAAACAGGGTCTAAGTTGTGAATAATGTTGCTATAACTGGTGTACAAGATTCTTATTCTCGCGGAGCGTGGTGACACACCCCTGTAAATCCCAGGGCTTGGGATGCCAAGACAGGAGGATTGTGGGTTCAAGGATAAACTCAGCAACTTAGTGAGACCCTTTTTAGCAACTAAACAAGACCCTTTTTCAGAATAAAAAATAGAAAGGGCTGGGGGTGTAGCTCAGAGGTAGAATTCCCTGGGTTCAATCCCCAGTACCAAAAGCAAAAAACAAACAAGATTCTTGTTACGGTGGAAGTGGCGTTGCAGGCTCTTTCCCTCAATTCAGATCAGATTTTCTGAAAAGGGGAATTAAAACTAACAGGCGGCTGGGCGTGGTGGCGCACGCTTGTAATCCCAGTACTTTGGGAGGCGGAGACCGGAGGATCCGGGTTCGCGGCCAGCCTCAGCTCTCGCTCTGTCTCTCTCTGTCTCTCTCTCTCTCTCCTTGGTGAGGCCCTCTGAAACCTCGTGAGATCCGGTTTCAAAATAAAGCATAAAAAATAGGACCGGGGGCGTAGCGCGGAGGTAGAACGCCCCTGCGTTCAATCCCCGGTACCGCAAAAAAAAAAAACAAAAAAAACTAACAGGCGGCTCAGTTGCAGCTTAACCAAATTTCATTACAAGATCAGTAGGAAGCCGGGCATGGTGGTGCACGCTTGTAATCCCAGTACTTGAGAGGCTGAGACTGGAGGATCCAGGTTCGCTGCCAGCCTCAGCTACTTAGTGAGACCCTGTTTCAAAATAAAGAATAAAAAATAGGGCTGGGGGTGAAGCCCGGAGGTAGAATGCCCCTGGGTTCAATCCCTGGTACTGCAAAAAAAAAAAGAACAAGATCAGTAGGAAATAGGAAAGAGAAGAGAAAAAGAGCAGCGTGCCTGGAAGACACGCTGGAGAGCCCAAAAGTGGAACTCTGCCCCTCCCTCAGACCCCAGCCCCTTAAATACAGTTCTCACATTATATGTTCTTATCAGCGTTACCAAGGCAACAGACTAGGAACTTATTTCTTAGGCATAACTTATTCCTTAGGCAGGTGGTGCCTTTTAGCCTACTAAGTGCATTTACTAAGTGTAGGGGTCAATGATCTACCTGCCCATCGGCTATGGGTACTTTGAAGTAACCCATGGAGTTTGCAGAAGAAGAAGGGAGGGGGAGCTCTTGGAATGTAACGGACAGAGCTACCGCCTCTCCCTGCTTGAATGACTGCCTTTTATATTTTACTAGAAATTAATATCAAAGCAATTTTCCAATACCGGCACAATTCTGATTCCCTGCTTTCAATTCCCTTGGGTATATAGCTAGGAGCAGAACTGCTGGGCCCTAGGATATTGTTACACGGCAACTCCAGCTTTCTTTTTTTTTTATTTTTGCGGTACTGGGGATTGAACGCAGGGGCGTTCTACCTCCGCGCTATGCCCCCGGCCCTATTTTTTGTACTTTATTTTGAAACCGGGTCTCACGAAGTTGCAGATGGCCTCACTAAGGAGAGAGAGAGAGAGAGAGAGAGCTGAGGCTGGCCGTAAACCCGGATCCTCCAGTCTCCGCCTCCCAGAGTACTGGGATTACAAGCGTGCGCCACCATGCCCGGCTGCAACTCCAGCTTTCTGAGGAAGCACCCGACTGTTTTCCACAGCAGCGGCACCATTTGACACCCCGCCGGCCGTACAGGAGGATTCCCATTTCTCTGGAACCTTCACCGACCGCGCTTTGATACCAGCCATCCTGGTGGGTGGCAGCGGTGTCACTGTGGTTTTGATGCGGAGCAGGTTTCCATTCACACACATTCTCTGGGAAAATGTCTGTTTGTGTTCCTTGTCCATTATTGAGTGGGGTTTGTTGTTGCTGTTGATTTTTAGTTGTTTTGTTCTTTGAAACATTTCAGACAGTGACCCCCTATCAGATCTGTGATTTGTAGATATTTGCTTCTGTTCTGTGCTTGTCTTTTCACTCCTTTGATGCACAAAAGGTTTTAACGTTGATGAAGTAGAATTTATCTCTTTTCTTCTGTTGCATGTACTCTGGCTGGCATATCCGATACACCATTGCCAAATACAATGTTAGAAAAATTTTCCTGTTTTCTTCTAGGAGTTCTATAGCTTCAGCTCTTATGTCTTCGATCTATTTTTTTTTTTTTTTGCGGTACCGGGGATTGAACCCAGGGGCATTCTACCTCCAAGCTACACCCCCGGCCCTATTTTTTATTCTTTATTTTGAAACCGGGTCTCACGAAGTTGCGGAGGGCCTCACTAAGTAGCTAAGGCTGGCCACGAACCCGAATCCTCCGGTCTCCGCCTCCCAAGTACTGGGATTACAAGTCTTCAATCTATTTTGAGGTCATTTTTTCTTTTAGTTCATTGGTGTAAGGTAAGGGTCCAACTTCACTCTTTTGCATGTTCATATCCAGTTTTTCTGGCACCATTTGTTGGAAAGACTAAGGGGTCTTGGCATACAGGTCAAAAACCCATTGAGCATATATGTGAGTGTCTATTTCTGGGCTCTCTATCCTGGTCCATTGGTCTGTACGTCTGTCCCTATGCTGACACTCTGCTACTTTAATTGCTGTCACTTTTTACTAAGTTTTGAAACCAGAAAGTTCGAGTCCTCCAACAGTGTTCTTCTTTGGCTAGTCAGGGTCCCATGAGATTCCACATGAATTTCAGAGTGGATTATTCTATGTCTACAAAATACACCATTGGAATTTTGATAGGGGTTGCGTGGAATCTGTAGATTCTTTTGGATAGTATTTTCACCTTGTCAATACCAAGTCTTGAAATCCATGAACACAAGATGTTTTTCCACTTTATAGCTTCAAAAAAAATCCAGCAATGTTTTGTAGTTTTCAGTGTACAGTTCTTTTGCCTCCTTGGTTAAATTTATTCCGAAATATTTTATTCTTTTTGGTGCTATGCAAGTGAAATTGTTTTCTTTCTTTTCTTTTTCTTTCTTTTTTTTTGTGGTACTGAGGCTGGAACCCAGGGGCATTCTACCTCCAAGCCATACCTCCAGCCCTATTTTATTCTTTTATTTTAAAAAAGGGTCTCACTAAGTTGCAGATGGCCTCACTAAGTTGCTAAGGCTGGCCGCAAACCTGCGATCCTCCTGCCTCAGCCTCCTAAGTACTGGGATTACAAGCATGCGCCACCACGCCCGGCTCTTTATTTTCTTTTCTGACTGATCCTTGCTAGTGTATAGCAATTTAATGAATGCTTTTATTAGCTTGAACAGTTCCTTGGTGCTCTGCATACAAGATCATGTCATCTGAGAACAGAGTAATTTTACATCTTTTGTCCCAATTTGGGTGACATTTCTTTTTCTTGCTTTATCACTCTGGCTAGAACTTCCAGTGTTACATTGAGTAGAAGTAGTGAATGTGAGCATCCTTGCTCCTGATCTTGCAGGGAAAGCTTTAAGTCTCTCACCACTGAGTATGAGGTTACCTGTGGGCTTTATGTCTATGGTACTTATTAGGTTGAGGTACTTTCCCCTATTTCTAGTTGGCTGAGGTTTTTTTTTTTATCAAGAAAGGGTACAGAATTTTAGCAAATGCTTTTTATGCATCAAATGAGATGATCATGGGGGTTTCTCCCCCTTCATTCTAATGATGTGGTACATTTCATTGATTGATGCTCATATCACAAACCATTCCTGCATCCCAGGAATAAAACATACTTGGTCATGGCATTGTTCCTTTTAAAATGCTGCTGAATTCAGTTTGTTAGCATTTTGTTGTAGATTTTTACACTGATTTTTATGAGGGATATTAATCAGTCTTAGTTTTCTTTTCCTGCAGTGTCTTCATCTGGCTTAGGTGTTAGGGAAATCCCAGCTTCAAAGAATGAGTTAGGAAGTGGTCCCTCTTCTTCAATATTCTGGAAGAGTTTGAGAAGTACTGGTATTAATTCTTCAAGTATTTGGTAGAATTTACCAGTGAAGCCACTGAGTCCTGGGATTTTCTTTCGTGGGAAGATTTTGGTAATTGATTCAATCTCCTCAGTAGTTATGTGTCTATTCAGTTCGTCTATTTCTTCATGAATCAATTTTGCTAAATTGTGTGTTTCTAGGAATTTGTCATTTGTTCTAGGTTATCAGATTTGTTGGCATACACTTGTTTGTAGTATTTGCTCACAATTATTTTTTATTTCTGTAATGTGTGTAGTAATGTCCCTTTTATTTCTAAATTTAGTAATTTGAAACATCTCCCTTTTTTCTTAGCCAATCTAGTCAAAGGTTTGTTAATTTTGTTGACCTTTTCTTTTTTTATTTTTTTATGGCACTGGGGATTGAACCCCGGGGCATTCTACCTCCAAGCTACACCCCCAGCCCTATTTTATTTTTATTTTGAAACACGGTCTCGCTAGGTTGATGAGAGTCTCACTATTTGCTGAGGCTGTCCTTGAACCTGTGATCTTCCTGTCTCAACCTCCCAAGTACTGGGATTACAAGTGTGTGCCTGATTTGAGACCTTTCTTCTTTCCTAATGTAGACATTGATGGCCATAAACGTCCTTCATATTCCTGCCTTTGCTGGACCTCATACATTTGGGATGTTGTGTTTTTGTTTTCACTCAGCTTTAGGAATGGTCTAGTTTCCCTTGTGATTTCCCTTTGACCTACAGGATGCTTTAGAGTATGAAATTTAATCTCCACATATTTGTGAATTTTTGTTTTCCTTCTATTATTGATGTGTGGCTTCATGCCTTTGTGGTTGGAAGCACACTTAGTATGATTTCAGTCTTTTAAAAATTTATTATGACTCTTTTGGGGATCATAACATGAAGTTTATCCTGGAGAATGTTGCTTGTGTACTTGAGAAAAATGTGTCTTCTGTTAGGGAGCGTGTTCTATGTACATACATTAGGTATAATTAGCTTATAATGTTGTTTAAGTCCTCTATTTCTTTATTGATCTTTTGTCTCATACCCTATGTATTATTGAAAGTGTGATATTATAGTCCCAAATGTTATGGTAGAACTATCTATTTCTCCTTTAATTGTCAATATTTGCTTCTTATATTTTAGAGCTCTGTTGTTTGGTGCATACATATTTATAGTTGTTTTATCTTCCTGTTGAACTGACTCTTCTGTCAATACATAATGTCTGTTCTAGTTAGCATTTTTACTGCTGTGACCTAAATACCTGACATGCACAACTTAGGGGAAGGATTTTATTTGCTCACAATTCTGAAGATTTCAATCCATGTTAGGCTGGGTCACAGATGCAGAGCTCAGAGCATGGCAATAGAAAGCAGAGAAAGAGAGAGGGTGAGAGAGAGAAACACTAAGGTGGGCCCAGCCTAGGAAGGACACTGTCCCTGGCCACACCCCCAGGGATTCATCCCCTCCAACCATGTCCCACCTCTGAACACAGCTGCCTTGTCTAACACATGTGGTGTGTTGTAGGGCATTTTAAATCCAAACCATAACAATGTCTTTCTTTGTCTCTGATAAACTTTGTGTAGTCTTTTGTCTGATAGGGCAGCCGCACCAACTCACTTTTGGTTACAATTTGTGTGGAGCATCTTATTTCCATCCCTTCACTTTCAGCCTATTTGTGTTTTTAGTTCTAAAGGGAGTCTCTTGTTCATAGTGTAGAGTTAGACCATGGGGTTTTTAATCAATTCCACCAATTGCTGCCTTTGCAGTTGAGAGTTTAAATCCATTAACATGCAAAGTAGTTGCTGATAAGGATGGATTTACCTCTGCCTTTCCACCTTGTTTTCTGTGTTTTTTCTTGTCTTTCTGCTCCTCATTCCCTCCATCACAGTCTTTGTGTTTAGTTGGATTTTTGGAGTGACAGCTTTGATGGCCTTCTCATTTCCTTTTGTGTATGTTCTACAGATTTTTTCTTTGTGATGACTATGGGGATTACATATAACTTAAGTTAGAGTGGTCTAATTTGAGTTGATACCAACCTAACTTCAATTGCATCCCCAAACTCTACGTCTACACAGCTGTATCACCTCCTTTTGTATTATTGATGTCACAAGTTATATCTTTAATCTTGTGTAGCCAATAACAGATTTATAATTATTTTATGCACTTGTCTTTTTTTGTGGTACTAGGGATTGAACCCAGGGGCATTCTACCTCTGAGCTACACCCCCAGCCCTATTTTTTATTCTTTATTTTGAAACAGGGTCTCACTAAGTTGCAGAGGGCCTCACTAAGTAGCTGAAGCTGGCCCCAAACCCAGATCCTCCGGTCTCAGTCTCCCAAGTACTGGGATTACAAGCGTGCGCCACCATGCCTGGCTGCATTTGCCTTTTAAAGCCTGTAGAAAATAAAAGTAGAGTTATGAACCAAAATGGCAATAATACTGGCTTCCTATGTTTGCCCCTGTATTTAGTTTCACTGGAGATATTTATTCTGTCATACAGCTTTAAGGACACTGTCTAGTGTCCTTTCAACCTGGAGGACTTCCCCTACCATTTCTTGTAGGGCATGCCATGGCAATGCACCCCCTCAGTTTTGTTTATCTGGGAATGTCTTCTTCCTAGTTTTTGAAGGACAATTTTGCCAGATATAGAATTCTTGGTTGAGCCGGGTGTGGTGGCACACTCCTGTAATCCCAGTACTTGGGAGGCAGAGACAGAAGGATCACAGGTTTGAGGCCAGCCTTAGTCAGCAACACACACACACACACACACACACACACACACACACACAAACTCATGGTGGTTGGCAAGTATTTTTATTTTAGTATTTTAAATATACCCTCCACTGCCTTTCTGGCCTCAGGATTTTTTACCACATGACCAGGTTTCTGATGGTAAATCTGCTGCTAATCTAATTGAGGAGTCCTTGAATGTGACAAGTCATTTCTCTCTTGTTGCTTTCAAGATTCTTTGTTTTTGTCTTTCAACAATTTATAATGAATCTCTTTGAGTTTATTCTACTTGGATTTTGTTGAACTTCTTGGATTTATAGATTCATGCCTTTCATCAAATTTAGGAAGTTGCTGGACGCTCTTTTATTTATTTATTTATTTATTTATTTATTTATTTATTTATTTTTGTGGTACTGGCGATAGAATGCCTAGAGGCATTCTATCTCTGAGCTATTCCCACAGCCCTATTTTATTTACTTTTTTTATTTTGAAACAGTGTCTCACTAAGTTGTGGAGGGCATCACTAAGTTCTTGAGACTGGCTGAGAACCTGCCATCCTCCGGTCCCAGCCTCCCAAGTAGTAGGACATTATTTCTTTGAATAATCTTCTTTCTTTCTCTTCTCTTCTGCGACTCATCATGTGTGTGTTGAATCCCTAATGGTGTTCCACAAGTCTCTCGGGCTCTATTCATTTATCTCTAGTCTTTTCTTCTTTCTTCTCTTTAGACTCAATAACTTCAATTGTCCTGTGTTCAAGTTCACCGAGTCTTTCTTAGATGGTCTATTGGATGTTTCCACCCATAATCTCAGGAGTCTGTGTGTCTGTAGCCTCTTGAAGTTTTTAGAAGCAGCGTACGTCACTTTTCCAACCTGAATTCCAGGTTAAGCAAAACAGAGCTGGCTGCCTCGCATCAGTCCTCCAAGTGTCTACTGAATGGGCTAGAACAGATTACACAATACTCTGTAAGTATGGTCTTCCCTGCTCCTTCTGGTCTACAGGATGGGAACCTGATGCTTCAAGACCAAAACCACCAATATGCTGTGACATGTGGGGTGAGGGGGGGTGGGCAAAGATGAGTCAAAATGCTCCAAAATGCTCTTACTACTTTGAAGATGGCTTTTTTATGTTGGGCTTTGGCTCAGTTGTCGTAAACTTGACTGTCTCCCAGAACCCTGACAAAGTCAGTTCAGACAATTTCTCCTTGCTTTGGGCTTTTGTTTTATTTTCTGATGCTTCTGTGGAGAAGGGGAGCTTGGAGCTTTCTAGCCCACCATTTTGCTGGTGAATTTATAGCTTTTAAAACATCCATACTGAACAGAGGGGTCCACACATCTGTACTGAGATAAATGAAAAATAAACGGAAGAGAAGAGAAAGCCTTTCCTACAGCAGAATGCCAACTAAGAGAAGTGGAAGGAATCAGAGAGTCTTGGTGGATACTAACAGTAGTAAAGTGTAGGCAGGCTCAGGGAGCAGGGATAACATGGTCCCAAGCACTTCCCACAAGGCATGTATTAACTCCAAGGGGGGAAATTATAACTTCCCAGTGGAGAAGCCCTGAACCAAACCATGGAGGTGGACGTCCCAGTAAAAACACTGAACATCACCACGTGCCTCCCAAGTAATGCACTGGGAAAGACCCAGCTGTACCATGGTCCTGCCAAAGTGCACACCCAAACCTCGGCATGGCAGGCCAGGTGTGGGGTGCTGGGCAACATAACCAGCCTACACTCCTCATAAAGGTCGAGGTCAAGAAACACAGAAAGGCTGAGGACAGATTCCAGATAGAAGGAGACCAGAGACGCCCTCCCATGACATGAGGTCTGGGATCAACCTCTGTGGGAAGTCGCAGTGGTGATGGACGTGGCTCGGATGGTGGAGGCCACCCGTGTGTGAACTACAGTGTGTGTCGACGTGAACTCCCCTGGGTGTGTCCCCTGCCCTATTTCCAGGGACACGCACCCATATCTATGGGGTGAAAGGGCATGCTTCTTAAACTAAAGTAGTTCAGAAAAATATTTAGATACAGAGAGAAAGAGAGAGCAAATATTGAAGCACTTGGAGCAAAATCTACACTGGTGAATCTGGGGAGAGGGCACACAGGAGCTCTTCGTGTTATTTTTGCAACTTACCTGTAAATTCAAAATCATACTAAGATAAAAATTTCCCCATTAGCTGAGCTGGCTGTGGTTGGGACAATGAGCCAGTGGGAGGTGAGGAGAGGCCATCGCAACAGCCTCACCTGGACGTGGACGCAGAGGTGGGATGTGCGGGAGCACAAAGAGGAAAGAGAGAATTCGAGGAGGGCGGGGATGGGGTGGCTCTGTCTCTGGGCAGAGCCCACCTAAGCAGGTAGCAGAGGAGTGAGGGTCCTGAGGATGTGGGGCAGGTGCTCTTGGAGTCTGAGTCCACCCCTACAGGGCTTGTTGCGACCTCCCCACCCCCACCCCACCCCAGCACTCCCATACAGGGCCAGGGCCTTGGGGTAGCCCTAGTGCCGACAGGCAGGGTGGGGATGCAGGGCAGGCGTGCAGAGAGGACAAAGGGAGCCACAGGCCCCGGGGCCGCTGCATTTGCTCAGGATTAGACAAGACGGAGAGCAAACAGGAGCGGGGGCTGCCGTGTCCTGTCCCCTGAGAGCGATGCCAAGTGTCAGTGGGCAAACAGGCCCTCCCTCTGCTCCAGGAACCTGGTGTTGACTCAGCGCCCGCAGGATTTGCAGAGGGGCCCGATGCGTCTGAGGCCACCTTTCCCGGTGGCCCAGTGCTGAGAGGTGCCTGATACCGAGGCCAGCCAGCCGTCCACTCCTGGGCCTTGGGGCCCCTCTTCCCACCACGCTGGCCCTTCCTGGCCCCTCCTGGCTTCCCACTGTGGTCAGGGAGGCCTCGGCCCAGCCCAGGGGACACACCCCAGTCTGTGCCTGCGCACTGGGAAGGGGAGGCACAGCCGCCCTGCAGGGCCCGTCCCTTGCAGGGGACAGAGGCCCAGGTGTGACCCCTCGCCCCGCTTTCCTGTCCTGGTGTCTTCCTGCCCCTGTTTTCTGACTTCCCAGGCACTCTGCCACATCGCCACATGCCAGGGATGTGGAACGAGCACTCTGGAGGTGAGTCCATGCCCTGGGCAAAGGGCCAGAGTGCCCAAGGTCAGCTGTCAGTGGACAGTGCCGAGCTATCACCGGGCTGTCAGGAAGCCCGGGGATGAGATGCGGATGTGTTTGGGGGAGCTGGGGTGAGGCTGTCACAAGGCCTCTGACCCAGCTCTGCTCAGGCCCAGCTGCTGGGGACACGGGGAGCTACCTGGCCCATGGCCAGCTGAGGCCCGCAGGAGCTCAGAGCTGCTGCCAGGGTCCCCTCTCAGGAAAGGGGTCATGCGGGACTAAGGCACAATTGTCCAGGATGAGGAGACCCAGCCAGAGAAGGGCATCCTTCCCACAGGGCAGGCCTCCCTGGCAAGCCCTGAGCGGACACATCCGTGGATTAGGCTGGGGGCCTGCAGTGTGTGACTGCACACACACCCACGTGCAAACGAGCAAACAACCATACCCATCGCTCCAGAAAGTCTGCAGAACTCGTCCAGCCATCACTGCAGTCGAGGCCCAGCTGGAGGTGTGGACACTGCCCTGGGGCAGGTGCTGCCGAGGGCGCGGGGAGGAGGGGCGGGAGCCCGCCTGTGGGCTTGGCTCGGGGCATGCAAGGAGGTAGGGTCTCGGGATGCAGGCAGAGACGCCCTCTTGCCTGGAGACATCTAGGGCACTGAGCTCCTGGGGGCTGCCTGCTCCTATACAGCCTGGCTCCAGCACTTGGCACCTGGTCATGAACTTGGCATGGGGCCCACTGAAGGGGGAATGGGCTTGGCCACCCTGCTGGCGGAGCCCCAGCCATTTGCCCTAGAGGAGGGGCACATTTGCGACAGCTGTGATAGCTGTGATCTGTCTTGGGGACCCTCCCATGGCACACTCCTGCAGCCCTGCTCATGTAGCCCCCATCTCAGGTCTGAAGCCCTGGAGTAGGTGCTGGGGCGTGGCAGGGCAGCAGGGCAGGAATGGGTTCCTTCCTGGGAAAAAGGCTTCAGGGGTGGGATCAAGGAAAGGACAGAAGGCCCTGGGGCCTGGGGCAGGGCCCAGCCTTGGACTCTCTAGACAGCTGGGAGAAGCCAGTGGGGTGGCTGGCCTGGGGTTTGGGGTGCCAGACCTCAAGCTCCGCCCTCACGGCCACTGACGGATCTGAGACTCATGGGGTGGTACATGGAGACAGGGGCTGTGGCGGGAAGAGCTGCCGGGGCAGGGAGACAGGAGCTCAACTTGAGCACCGCCACAGCCCAGGTGGGACCCAGCACAGGAGCCCCCACCCTCCCCGCCCCACAGTCACAGATAAGGTCACTGAGTCTGGGGACTCCTGGGGTAGGTGGCTCTGAGGGCCAGGGAGCCCCAACTAGGGGAATGGGTGGGCCATTTGTGAAAGGCAAGAAGGTTGGGGGAAGGGTATAGTCCAGAAGGTAAACCAAGTCACCCCAGGACAATGAAAGATGAGAGCAGAGAGCAAGAGATGGAGCAGATCCTCTGTGGCTTGCAAGCTCACTGTGCCCAGGATGCGTGAGCTCACCAGCATGGTGGGCGGCCTGGGTAGCACCCCGCTCAGAAGCATGCTACTCATGTCCTCGTGCCTGGCGGCTTTCGGTCCTCCTGGTGTGCAGCTTTCTGTAGGCTCCAGGCCTGGTGTCCCTGGGCTCCCGCTCAGTCACGGGCCAGGACTGTGCCTTCCAAGGTCGCCCTCCAAGGTCTCGGCTTCCCTCGTTCTGTAAGAGGGGAAAGCTGGTGGGGTTAGGAGTGTCATGGCCTCTGGGACAAGGAAGAGCTGCCGCCGCCCAGGAAACAGCGTGTGTGTGTGTGGGGGGGGGGGGTGCATGCCTTCTCGGCGTCTCTGTCCTGGCCACCTGTTGGCACCCCGAGGGATCTCTCCCTGCTCTGGGCTGCCCTGTGGACCTTGCGGTCTTCAGGAACAGCAGGCCTCACAGTCCGGAATCCAGGAGCATCCAGCCTGGGGGAGGCCCTTCACCCCCACTGCTCTCTGGACAGTTCCCCTCCCCTTGCTGAGCTTTCTTCTGCCCCGTCCTTCCTGCTGACCCCCACCCTTCCAGGATGACCACAGGGACCCCAGTGCCCGGCTCTGGCCTCAGACCACGTGCCTCGCCCTGGGGGTCAGAGCAGGCTGGGGTCTGCGAGGCTCGGAGAAGCCCTGGCATGGGGGTGCTGGGGTGAGAGATCAGGAGCCCATGAGTTCAGTCTGCCTCCCAGAGCCTTGCGTCTGTCCATCTCGTCCCCACCTCTGTGAGCCCCCAGGTCCCTTTATCTGGCAGAAGTTGTCCCAGTATGAACCCCAAGTATGAAGGAAGGCAGGACTCAAGTTTGTGCCCCCAAGGGCAGCTCCTAAGATTAGGCATACCCTGGGGCCAGCCCTGGCCCACGGCCCTCTTCCGGATCCCCTCAGCTGTGACAGGTCACTCTGTCCCTTCCCATGTTCGGGGGGATGGGGAGGGCGGCCACCCCACAGGCAGAGCAGGGGGCCCCACCAAGGTGTTTCGGGCCACATCCAGCTCTGTGGTTCTTTCCAGAAATGAGGTCTTGCGTAACCTGGCTGGGACTGCGGAGGCCAGGGTGGCCCTCCCACCCAGGACATGCGATCTGATTACTTCCTGCCCCTGTGCTGTGGTTCTAGGCAGGGAGGTGACGCGCGTCCACGAGTGCTCTGGGGGGTAGAGGATTAGTCACTGCAGTGTCCACCCCGCTGCCTGGACAGGAAGAGGTGGCTTGCGGGGACACCTGATCCGCTCCGGGGGCAGCAGTGCCGATTAGGGCACCGGCAGCAGCTGAGAGGCCAGTGGGGTGAGCCAGGCACACAGAGCAGGCCTGCAGGGCTGGCCGAGTTCCCAGGCTGTGCTTCCCACTGCCACCAAAGGTCATGGCCAGGGGTCATGGCCCTCAACCACCCCGCACCCCTGACACTGACAGCAGGCCCTGACGTCAGTTCTGCAGCCTGTATGGCTGGGAGCAGACATCCCCGTCAGGTGCAGTACCTGACTAGATCCAGGGGGACCCAGGCACCCCCAGCCCCCATGCTGGCAGGACCTACCAGGCTGACCCCCTGCCAGGCCAGCAGCATGCCATGAGGCCCGCCCTTGTAAGCCAGCAGCCCAGCGAGGATGGACCCCGCTGTACCCCCCAACCTCCTAGGCCTGCAGATGGCTCTCAGGCAGGTCCTGTGGGGACCAGCACAGGCCTTGAGGTACAGGACAGGGAGGGCAGAAGGGTGGTCCTCTGGCCAATCCCGAACCTTCTGGGCCCAGTGGGTCGCTATGTAAACTGTAAGGGGCTATCCTCACCTTCACCCAGGCCTCGTGGCCCTGAGACTCTGGGCAGTCCCCCTCCCCTCTCAGGGGTGGCCTGGAGGGACGGTCAAGTCAAGAAGGACATAAGCCCAGACCCAGGATCTGGGGCCCCAGACTCAGCCTGATTTCTCATGGAGGCCAGAGAAAGCCTGGCCAAATTCCTGGAAATGGAACGTTGGTACTGTCGCTGCCCAACCCGGACCCCCAGACCCAACCCAGCAGAGCCTGGTTCTTGTAACTAAGGAAGCATGAGGTCGAAGCAATGGGCATCGAATTCCAGGAGCCGGGGCTGGGAAAATCTCCTGCACAGATGAGGGCACTTGAGACCAGCATCCCACAGCCACACTGCTGACCGCCAGCCTGCTACCTCCTGGGCCTCAGTTCCCCTGGGTAGACAAGGAGGGGGACATAAGGACTGTGTCCCTTTCTCTCCTAGTGTTCCAGGGACATCTGAATGGAGTGTGACCATGCCCCCTGCTGGCTGCTTTCCAGCCCCTGCCCAGTGTCCATAGGTCCAAGGCTCTCTACCTAGACTGGAGGGTTCTGGGGCTACGTGAACAGTGGGAGACTGAGGCAGGATCCCCAGCCCCAGGAGGTCCTCAGGCAGCCAGCACTGTCCAGTCCACCAGCCCCCGCCCTCTTGGGGTCCCGCCCAGACCTCCAGCACGTGGCCGGGGTCCAGCTGGCCAATACCTCACCACGCTGGCATCTGCCCCTTGTGCTGGACCTGACCAGGTCTGCAGCCCCCTGGATACTTACTTGAGGGTGTGGCCTGGCCTCGGGGCTGACCGCAGGCCTCCTGCTCCCCCAGGCCTGTCTGGGCAGTGGGTTCCCCAAGCTACCTGACTCAGCCTGGTCACCTCCAGGTCCCTCTGCCAGATCTGGGAATGTGGGGCCAGCAGTGCTGACCACCACCACCCCAGCACTGCCGTGTGGCCAGCTGTCTCTGGGGGCGTGGGCAAGAACCTGGTGGTCTGGGGGTGGGTGGTGCTCACGGGGAGGAACAGGAGAGAGGCAGGGTCCAAGGAGTCCAAGGACCCCATTCACACTGCAAAGGGTCTGTGGGGCCTCTGTGGGGCTGTGACCTCTCCGGGGCCATGGACCTGCATGCACGACACCCGAGCTTGGTGTCACACGTGAAGCATCCAGAAGATTTGTGCGGGACAGATGGGTCCTGCCCCGGGAGGGTGGGCTCTCAGGTGAGATGCCCTCTCCTGGGCCGATGGACATGTCCGGATCCACTGCCGCTCACACTCACTCGCTCATTCACCCCTGCACTCTCTCATTCACTTAGTCACTCGCTCATTCACCCCTGCACTCTCTCACTCATTCACTCACTCATTTCCTCACTCACTCATTCATCCATGCACACTGACTCTGATTCATTCACCCATTCACTCCCTCATTGGCTCATTCATTCATCCATGCACTCTCATTGGCCCATTCATTCATCCATGCACTCTCATTGGCCCATTCATTCATCCATGCACTCTCATTGGCCCATTCATTCATCCATGCACTCTCATTGGCCCATTCATTCATCCATGCACTCTCATTGGCCCATTCATTCATCCATGCACTCTCATTGGCCCATTCATTCATCCATGCACTCTCATTGGCTCATTCATTCATCCATGCACTCTCATTGGCTCATTCATTCATCCATGCACTCTCATTGGCCCATTCATTCATCCATGCACTCTCATTGGCCCATCACTCACCCATTCATTCATTCACTCATGCATACTCTTACTCATTCACTCACTCTTTCATCCATGACTCTCTCATTCATTACTCATTATTCACTCATGTACTCTAACTCTCATTCACTCACTCATTCACTTCATTCATTCACTCACTCATTTGCTCACTCATTCATTCATCCATGCACTCTGACTCTCTTACTCATTCACTCACTCACTTTCATTCATTCACTCATCCATGCACTCTCTCATCCATGACTCATTCATTCACTCACTCACTCATTCAAGCACTCCTGCACTCTCTCATGCTCTCATTCATTAACTCACCCACTCATTCACTCCTCTGTGCACGTGCTCATGCTCTCATTCACCCCCCCACGCATTCTCTCACTCACCCGTACACACACTATCTCACACTTGCCCTGTGCTCTGACCAGATGCTTCCTTGACTTAGGGCAGTCAGGGGCCCTCAGTGGCCTCTGCAGGGTGACCATCATCTCTCAGGACAGATCCACGCCATGCTGTCCTCCTCTCTGAGTGGATGGACGCTCTCCCTCCCAGCAGATGGCCGCAGCGGGGCTCCTGCAGGTGGTCCTCACCGGGCCACCCTGCTCCCCGTGGCCAGCCAAGGGTGTGAGCGCCCTGTGGCCCAGGCCTGACACCACCCATTCTTGGATATATGGACAAGTTAAAAAACGCACAGAGTCCACAAATTGCAAAATGCTCCAAGTGTATTTAGGAAACAGATTGGCCATCTCCTAAGGAGAGGGACACAGAGCCAGCCGAGGTAGGAGTGAGGCCGAACAGCCGATCCCCACGTCCAAGTGACTGCCATTGACGAGAACCTTGTGTGATGTTGAAGTCCCCAAAAGAGCAGGCTGGGCTGCAAGTGGATACGGGCCTCCCCACCTCCACAGGCAGCTCTGGGGTCAGAGCCCCCCTTGAAAAGGAAAAGGAAGTGGTGGGCAGACAATGTGTCCAGGACTCTGGTCCCTTGACGAGGGTACATGTTCCACTGGCCTCAGGAGCTGGGGTTGGGGACACAGAGACCATTTCCCTTGGTGTGTGGGAGCACCGCAGCGGCACCGGCTGGCTTACCGGGCAGGCCTGGCAGCCCCTCCCGGCTCCTGCTCCCTGACTCCCGGCTCTCCTATTTGCTTTCCTTGGACTCCAACTCCAAGGATGCGGAGGGGGTGGTGTCCCCTGGCGAGTGGCACTGCTGGCCCACGCAACCGCACTCCTCCACCTGGGTGTAGCTGAAGTCCCGGCTGGAGCCGTCGGCGCAGCTCAGGGTCACGTTCCTCTGTGAGGTCCGCAGCTCCTGGCAGCACTGGCACTTGTGCTCCACAGTGTTGGCTTCCAGGGAGTACCTGCAGGCACAGGCTGCTCAGCACCGGGGCCCGCCGGGCGCTACCCGACCTGCCTCAGGCTCCCGGTGGCCCTGTCAGAGCCCACCGGGAGCCCAGGGGCCCGGTTGTGTTACTGCCTCTCATCTGCCAATTGTTTGCACCAAATACTCCTGCCAGGGCTGATTTTGGCCACCATTGTGATACCGGGAGTCCTGGGGCGGGAAGAGGCATAGAATTGGCCACAGCCAGTTACTGATGGGGTCTCAGCAAACAGAAGAGCTGATTCCAGGACAGATGTGGCCCCTGGATCTCAGAACCCCTCTGCGCCCCCTCACCCACCGCGCTCTGAGCAAATTATCATGGCTCCCTCTGGAGGCCCTCCGCCCTCTCCCTCTCCTTCCCCATCTGCCAGCCCCCCTGAGCCCCAGTGAGCCTGACTGCACCCCACTGCCAATCACGCCTGTGCACTCCTCCCCGAGGGACTCCCAGTGCATCGGGGAGGTGTGGGGGGGGGGCATACATGGAGGTGGTGTTGCCACAGTTGCCCTGGCAGTAGGAGAGGCGCACGGGCCCGCTGGAGCTGCAGCCCCCCTGCCGGATGGTCTGGTTCCTGTGGCGCAGGGCGCAAGTTGACTCTGGGAGGGACAGAGGAGGCGGGTGGGGATCAACAACCGCCCAGCAGTTCCTGGGCCTCTGAGGCCGGAATCTGCTCCGCCCAGCAGACACATCACTTACCGTTCGGGGCTGGGGGACAGAAGAGGCAGCAGCCGTCCTCGCTCTGCTTGGCCTGGTCCTGCTCCAACCAAGGGGGTGCCATGAGAACCAGGGAGGTGGCTCAGCAGCCCCCCCCCCAGAGAGGTGGGAGCAGGGACGCCCGGCCAAGCTCAGACAGGAGTGGACAGCCCCCACAGGAGGCCCTGCAGGGCTTCCCCCATCTGCAGGAGAAGCTCCCGGCTGGGGGGTGGCAGCGGGAGGCCGGAGCTTACCCGAGGACAGTTGAGTGGGGGACACTCCTTCTTCATGGTCACCACCACAAGCCCATCTTGGTGCTTCTCACACGTATGGTTCACACAGTGGTTCCCGGGGTCTGACCAGGACTCGCCAGGCTGAAAGGAGGCCCAGCCTCAGGGTGAGTGTCCTTCCCCTGTGGCACCTGCCTCACCTGTCTGCCTGTCCCCAGCCTGTGGGCCTCCAGGGAGACCCCGGCATTGCCCAGGTATGTGCCTTACAGAGAGAGCTCCCCAAGACCCCCAGCACCCAGGACCCTGCCCATGTGGTGCCCAGTGCCCCCAGGACCCTGCCTACTCAGTGCCCCCAGTACCTGTCTGCTCAGTACCTCCAGGACTCTGCCTGCTCAGCCCAGCACCCCTAGTACCACGCCTGCTCAGTGCCCCCAGTACCTGTCTGCTCAGTACCTCCAGGACTCTGCCTGCTCAGCCCAGCACCCCTAGTACCACGCCTGTTCAGTGCTCCCAGGCCCCTGCCCACTCAGGATTCATGTGCTCTCTGTGTCCCATGCCCTCCAGATCCTCCTGGGCCCCCAGGAACTCCTATGATGGAGTGGTGGCTTTACCCAGCCTGTCTGGAACCCATAGATACCCTTCCAGGAACCCAAGTTTGGGCCCCAGGGTCACCCAGCCGCAGCAGCCACTCACGCTGAAGAGGTGGACGGGGCTGCTGCTGGTGTTCATGACGCAGGCCACCTGCACGCACTTTCCGCAGCACTGCCCACTCTGGGCCTGGTACTCAAAGCCCTGTGGGGAGGGGTGGACATGCGGCCTGAGCTTGGGCGGGCCGCCTGGGGGGCCTGAGCTGGAGTGGGGCCAGCACTCACCACGGGGCAGTGGGTGTCACAGATCTGGGTCTCACAGTTGACCACGAAGTTGTCTGACTGGGGGCTGCTGGGCGCCTCACACCAGCAGGTCTCACAGAGGCTGGAGGAGACCACGGCCCCAGGCTGGGAGAGTCGGGCCAGACATTAGTGGGCTTGAACTGGGCCCAGGAGAGACCCCCGTCCCTCACTGCTAATTGCCCAAGCCTGCCTACCAGCCCACCCCACACCCTTGGGGTGGCCCCTGGCATCAATACACTCGGGGGCCCAGCTGCGAAGAGCAAGGTTGGGGCCTGCTACTATGCTCAGGAGGGTGCCAATGCCAGCGGGCTGCTGGACCCCGGGTCAGCCCAGGCTGCAGATATTGGCGCCTCTGGGAGCCCTGGGTCCTCAGCCACACCGAACTGTGGGCTGTGTCCACTGAGTCCCCGAGTGTGGGCAGGAGTTTTGCACCAGGATTCTGAGGGGCTCAGAGCTCCTGGCTGCTCTGAAGTTGGCCTGAGCCCCCAGGGGCTGGCCCAGGAGACTCAGGCCCTGTGGGCCGGGGGGATCTGAGTGTCAGCTGGTTCTTACCTGGTAAAGAGTCCCGTTGACATTGCACACCGTCTGGTCTGTTCAAGAAACACACAGGCTGCAGCACCAGCCATGCAGGAACCCAGGGGCCCTTCCACTGCACCCAACCACCCACCCGCTCTGTTCCCGCGGCCTCCTGGGCACCGCGCAGTCTGCTGCTCACTGCCAGAGTTCGCCAGGCTGAGGACAGGCCCAGAGCAATGACCAACATCAGACAAGCCATGGCTTCGTCCAGCTGTGCCCTGGGAAATCCCCGGCCTGGGCCCCCACCTGCAACCCGGCCCCCACCTGCAACCCGGCCCCCACCTGCAACCCGGCCCCCACCTGCAACCCGGCCCCCACCTGCAACCCGGCCTGGAGCAAGGGTCAGGGACACTCACTGCACTTTTGACTCGGGCAGCAGGCTCCCTCCTCCTGGATCAGGATCAGGTCAGAGCCCTCGGGACAATCCAGGGGCTCAGGGCAGTAGCTGAGGTTGCAGACTGTGGGGTGGGAGAAGTGAGTGGTCAGGGACTGGGCCCCCTCGGCACTCACTCCCACCCTAGTCCAAGGGCCCGCCCCCTCCAGGAGTGCTGAAAGCCCAGGGGGGCCCAGGAACAGACTTCTGGTCAGCCTGGGCAGAGGAGCCCCGCCCTCCCTCACTCCTAGAGTCCCCAGAGAATACCTGCTGGGGTCACCAGAGGGCTGCAGAGCCTAGGAGGGAACGGCCTCCGCAGCACCTCCCATGGGTGCAAAGCTGGCCAGCCCTGAGCAGTACTCAGTGATCCCAGCAGGGAGTCTCCCACCCCTGCCCCCTCCCAGGTGTGGAGGCAGCAGCCCGTCCCCCACCCACAGAGGCTCACCGCAGTGGTACTCGGGGCAGCACTGGCCAGACTCGAGGGCTGCAGGCACAGGCACGAAGCCGGCCGTGGTGCAGGGGGGGGGTATCGGGCAGGGCTGACTGCGGCAGGACATGGTCAGCGTGCTCGCCTCACAGGTGCACTCCTGGCAGTCAGTGCTGATGGTGTGGCCCAGCTGCAGGGGAGGGCTGTGTCAGCTGGCCCGCCTGCCCGTCCATCAGCTGGTTGATCCAGGGCAACTGAGCCAGGCAGCCACATGCAGATGTGGGACCCGGCCTGCAGGGGATACCTGGGGGAGGGGCTTCCGGCACAGGGTGGAGCTCAGGGGTTGGCACCACACACCAGAGGCCCTGTGAGGCCAGGAGATGAGGGGAAGGGGCTTTGTGGGGTGACGGGCCCTCCCTCTGCTTCACAAGTTCGTGTGTCCCCACGGGCAGAAGGGGACCCAGGAAAGGGTAAGGTGTGGCCAGCAGGGGTTCAGCACCCACATAGCAGCTTTGGGTATCATCCTGAGACGGGCAGGGTGAGCCCCTGAGAAGAGGGGCATCCTGAGTCTTGTCGGGCTGCTGGCCCCTCTCCTGCCGGTCCTCTGAGTCCCCAGCCCAAGCCCCGCACAGGCCATTCCCAGGCCTGCGTTTCAGGAACCGCCTGCCACGGAATCCTAGGGCTCAAGGACTGGCCACCGGCCACACTCACCTCCACCGGCTCCCCGTGGGGCCCCAGGCACCCTGCAGGGGGAGAGGTCAGAGGTCACCATGGGGCAGCCCCAGGGACGGGCGAGGCAGGACCCCACAACAGCCTGCCCATCCCCCGAGCCACCCGGCAGGGACATACTGCGGCAGTCTGCAGGCACACAGACTTGCGTGTCCGTGCTGAAAAGCATCGTGTTGTTTGGACAGAAGCAGCCTTCTGTGATGAAGCCGGCCTCGGGCAGGGCCCTGTGGGAAGTGAGGGTCAACGGAGCCCCCTGCCCCCAGGGCAGGAAGCGCTGCAGTCTGGGATAGGCGGGTGCCTGAATGGGGTCACTGGGGTGGCTCTGGGGCCCAGTGGCCCTTAGGTGGGCGGGGGTGTGGGCACGTACAGGAAACTGGCGCTGTCCTTGCCATAGCAGTAGGGCAGGTCGGTCTGGCCGCAGGGTCGGTACACCTTGCCAGCAGGGCACTTAAAGGCTGTGGGAAGGGAGAGGCCATACCTGAGCAGCCATGCACTGAGCACCCCTCAGCAGCCTTCAGTGGCTGCCAGTGGCCACCCCTCAACCCAGGCTCCACGCCCCTCAGGCTCAACCACTGCCCACCCACGACCACCTGCACCCAGCCCCCTGGGATCACAAGGGGGCTCACTTGGATGGCTCCTCCTCCTCCGGGAAGCCCACCACGCCCACAAAGCCCACTCAGATTGCCTGCCCGGCACTTCTGAGCCCCTGACAATAGAGGACGGGTGGCCGCCAGGCTGGCACTCACGGCAGGAGTTGTTGGTCTGGTCCCTCCAGTCGATGCAGACGCCTTGGGCCGCGCACAGCGATGCATATAGCTGCAGGCCAGAGCACACCACCTCCTGTTCGGTCATGTGGCAGTTGTCGAAGACGCAGCCTTCGTAGAATGGTATCGGGGAGATGACAGCGTGGCAGGACTCGAAGACCCTGCGGACGAACGGGGGTGGTTGTGGTGGCGAGTGCAGCCCTGCCTGCCCCTCCCGGGCCAGCGGCCAGCTCTGTGGCGGGGTTTCAGGACACTGGTAGACCTGTGGGGTCCCTGCTGGAGTCAAGTTTTGGACAGTGACTCGGGACCCAAGCCAGCCTGGCTTCTATGAGGACGGGCTTCCAGCAGCTCCAGGGTGCCAGGGAGGGTCCAGCCAGCACGTCCCTTTCTTCCTGAAAATTCCTCCCCCACTGGGCTGCCCTAGCCTGCAAACCTGGGTGCTGCTCATGCACCGGATAGTGACCAATGCCCACACCAGCGAGAGAGGCCAGCAAAGGGCCTCAGAGACTGACCAGCCTGGTCACACTCGGGCCCCACAGTGGCATCCAGAAGTGATCAGAAGCCAGGGGCCCCAAGAATGGCACTCTTCCTTCTTGGGGATCCCCTGAAGACCCTCCAGCAGCCCCACCTCCCTCACACAGAGTCTTACTTGCTCAGGATCAGTTGGCAGATTGATGAAGATGGGCAGGGAGTAGGTTGGGTTGTGGGTGCGATTGAGGTGGGTGTCGGGGGTGGCCCGTGGCAGCCAGGGCTGGGCACCTTCCAGTGGCCTGCCATCTGGGAGCAGGAGGTGGCCACCATGCCCCCAGGCAGGCGGCACTCATCCTTCTGGTCATTGGTGCAGGTGCCTGGGCAGGTGAGGTGGGGTCAGATGGGGAGTTGGGTGCCCCGACGGGGGAGCCCAATGTGCCCTTGCTGAGGTCAAGCCTGGCTTTGCAGTTCATGCCATGAGACCTGCCCAGGCCCCTTCCCTCCCCTGTGTTTTGATTTCCCCTGAGAAGCCGACCCTGGGTGATTCCCAGTGTGTAGGAAGCCGAAGTGTGAACAGGCACGAGTCTCAGGTGTTTGCAGCCTATACCTGGGTGGCCTCGGCCCACCAGCCTGCTGTCCCCGGGCACCCAGCATGCACTCACCGCACTGGCCTTCTGTGTTGTTGGCGAACTTGCTGAAGGGCACCTCCACGGAGAAGATGAGGCCCGAGAACATGACCTGAACGCCGAGCTCCCGGATGGTCACGTACATCTTGATGCCAATGCGGGAGACAGCGATGCCATTTCTCTGGAAGCCGGGGCTGACCACCTTGTCGTTGAATATGATCTGGAGGTGGACACAGCCGACAGGAAGTCAGGAGGGTGGGCAGGCGGCGAGCTGTGCACACCGCTCCAGCCCCCAGATGGAGACTCCCCCCCACTCACACGCATGAGGGCGTCCCCACCTGGTTGGTCATGACCCCGTCGACCGGCCTGCGGGTCAGCACCACACGGTCCTGGTGGTACTCCACAATGATGGACTGCGGGCAGGAGATCCCCTCATCAAAGTCACAGAAGTAGTTGTCGATGAGCACGCGGAAGTGGCCGTACACCGGCACGATCTGCTGCACTAGCACGTACGTGCAGTTGTCCAAGAACGTGTAGTAGGTGCCGTCGAACGTGATGTAGTGGGGGTCGCCCCAGCCGCTGCACACACCTGCAGGCGCCAGGAGGCTTACGGAGGGCCCGAGTGCGCGCAAAAGGCTGCAGGGCCTCCCCGTGGTCGCCTGGCCCCCACCTCCACAAGGGGAGCACACAGGCCTCTGCACCATCAGAACACAGGTGGCCGGCAGGCACCTGTAGACTCAGCCCCGCAGGTGCTTGATAAGGCTTTGAGAAGCACGAGTAGATGCCCCTCCCCTTCTCCCACCTGGCAGGAGGGCCTGGTAGCTCTGGGGTCTCCACTCCACACACCTGAGGTAGGGTTCAGCCCCACCCATCCCCGCCCTGATGCCAAGATGTCCTTCCTGGTGTCCACCCCAATTCCATCCTCCTGTCCTAGCCCCACCAGTTGGGTCCCCGGCTTACACTGGCACTGGTAGTGCTGGCAGCAGCCGTCCTGATCGGCCACCTTCAGGGCTGGGTAGCCATTGGCACAGGTGGGTGGCGTCAGCTTTGGGCACTGGCGCGGGTGCAGGGAGACGATGCCCTGGCCCCTGCAGGTGGCCTGGGAGCAGTTGGGCATGGGCCAGGTCTCGCCTTTCTGCAATAGCAAAGGCAGCTACAGGGTCTGACCCCGGTTCCCAGGGCCCCCTTCAGCATGAGAGGCAAAGTCCCTGTGGGCTTATGTGGGGAGCAGGGACTAGCCACTCTACTGTCCAGACCCCATTCGGGCCCCAGCCTCCTCCCTGCTAAATCCTGTCCACAGCTCCCAGCTCCCTGGAGGGGCCCAGATGTGTGGGAGGCATCCCCCCATCTCTGTCACCCTCCCCCGCTGTGTTACCAGGACAAGAGCACCAGCTCCCACTTTATGCTCAGCCAGAGGAGTTTCAGCCTCAGGCCCCACATGCCCAGCTACCCATCCAAAGTCCTAGGGGGCCAGAACCCCCTGTCCACAACAGACCCATCTCCCCACAGTTGGCCTGTGGTGTACGGGGGCCAGTGACCTCATAAGCACATGCACTGAGCTCTAACCGTGAAGACACTGGGTCCCTGCAGTAGTCACAGGCCCCCAGGAGGGCAGGAGGCAGGATTACCTCTCGTGGGGGAAGCACGTTTGGGCATCCATGCTTGGCGACATGATTGGAGGTGGGTGTCCACAGGGACGAGGCTGGGGTGGGGGGCAGCGTGGTGGAGGGACAGGCTTGGTCAATTCCTCTGACAATGTGGCAGTCCCGGCCACACAGGCTATAGTAGCAGTAGCCAGAGAGGTCCTCCCGGCGGTATATGATGGAGCCTGCAGACCAGGAGACCAGGTGGTGGGTGCCGCAGCCACACTGGGCAGAGGTACCACCTGGGACAGCTGGTGACCCATGTCAGGGGCCTGTTCTACTCCACAGTGGGTGGGATAAGAAATCAAAAGACGCGTATGGCCGCTCTTGATGACAAAATACAGCCCACGCCACGAGAAAGACTGCATAGCATTGTGGCTTTCATAGGAGGAAAACCATGATCAGGATCCTCCAGAAAAACTCCATGGGGACACACACTTACCTTCAGGGTACAGCTTGCCCAACACTTTGCAGAAGCAGGTGGTGGTGGAATGTGCCACAGAGCTGGGTGACCACGCAGAGGACATGGCTGAGGTGGATGGAGCTGGGGACGAGGTCTCGGTGGGTAAAGTCAGCGGGGATGTCCCAGAGGTTGAAAGGCAGCCTTTGGGGGTTTGGCAGCACAGCACACGCACCTCGTAGTTGAGGCACATTCCGAGGCTGCCCTCCTGGTCGCGGTTCCGGCACACCAGGCCCACGTCAGGGTCGCACTGCACCACCTGGCCCAGGCTCTCGATGCTCACGTCCCGGTGGTTCTCAGCCCGGCACTCCAGCCGCGTGATCTCCTCGGGCCGGTGGC